>JAQFXP010003149.1:0-13192 GCA_034693685.1 Belba bartosi | reverse complement strand
TCTCTCTCTCTCTCTCTCTCTCTCTCCTGCTCTCTCTCTCTCTCCACATTTTAGTAATGCTTTTTAATGAATATGAAGCAAAAAAAATGTTTTATTGATTATTTTTATAGTTTACAAAAATAAAACTAAAACTTTATTACTAACAAAATCTATTAAAATAAAGTGGTTTTTAATTTACTAAATCATTTTCAGTTATTAAAATACAATTTTCAAAATGATTTAATTACTTTAAGTTTTTTTCAATTTGTTGAATTTTAGCAAAATTTAGCATATCTTAAATTATTTTTGTAATTTGAGTTTTTATCTATTTTTATTGCTTTGAAATATAAGTAAATAAAAATTTCAAAAAAGAAATTCGGTTAATGTTTTCAATCAAATATATAATACTAAAACACTTTACAAAAAAATAGATAAATATTATACTTGGTAGTGTACTGTAGAATTGATTTGTATTAAGTGCTGCTAACAGTTATATAAGTACTTATTTATTGCCGATTCTATACCAGAGCTAAAACACAATTATAAGTAAAAGATGGATCAAAATGATAACAAACTATTGAATTATTATCCCAACAAAAATAGTTGGCAATTACCAAACTGTCTGAAGCAAAATTACCAGTCAGAAATAATTACTTTATATTTTTGATTCAGTTAATTTTTAATTTATTTATTTAAGTTTTCTCGAGAGCTTACAACAGACAAACAATTATAAGGTTTTGGTTGAAAAAATACTCTAGAGAAATTTGAGTAAAACAATGTTGGCAAAATATTTTTTGTCTTTATTTAGTAAAATTATCTAAATAAATTTATTTGCTAAGTATTACAAAATAAATAAGTTATAATGTAATTCAGTAATTAAATAATTATTACTTACTAATATATATTCTAAGATTTGCAATTAATTATCAAATTAAACATTAAGTAAAATATTTCATTTGAGTATAAAATTTTTTTAAATTATATAAAATCACTTTATCTTACAAAATAAAAAACATTTTAGTGAATTAAATAAACGAGCTAGCTTATCTTTTGAGCACTAAAACAAAACCAAATAAAACAAAATATTTTAAATAAATTTAATTAATCTCTAGCGCTTATTAGGATTTGTTTTAAACTTAAACTTACTTTTTTTAAATTATCTAAAAAGCGTAGCGGTTGTTAGCATAGTAAAAATGCCAATCTAAAAAATACCAAAAAATCTAGTAAGCTTATACTTAAATAAATACACTATTTGTGGCAATGTTAACAAAAATATTACCATGCCAAATAATAAAGATAAATATCAGGAAAAAGAACAAAATTTGAATAAAAGTGAGCGAAACAGAGAAAATTCTGGTTATTATCAGTGAAAACAATTCAAATAGGCTTTTCAAAGCCAAATAAATGACTTAATCATTGCAATAATTTTTGCGCTTTAACTCTCATAGCAATTGCAGTTATGGTCCGATGATATTATTCGTATGCGCTCTGAATGTTCATTCACTTTATCGATCAAAGTTTTCGCTTATATTTTTAGTCCAAATTTTAGTCTTTTTTTCTTTCATTAATAATTAATAGCAATAATAACCGAAACACTATATTTATGAGTTAACTACATATGTACTGCTTTGCACTAAAAAAAGTAATGTTTTTCTTTTTATGAATTATCATTTTTAATACCAAAAACATAATAATTTTGGTTTAGTTTTACTGTCTTTTTATTTACAAAAGTGTGAAAAATCTGTTTATTTTAGTTAAAGTTATATTAATTTTTCTAATATTATATTAAAGTTGACTTTGTGAAAAAAGTGTACAACGAGTTACAGTCATACCTCTATATTAAACTAATTTCAAAGTAGCAACCATCAAACTTAAACAAAAATAAAACTATCATTTGCATAATAAGCTTGCTAATTTAGATTAAAGTTTAAAAATTTTAACAATGTAAAAAAATTTTCATGCTAAATTCTTGAAATAAATTAATTAAAAGCTGATTTTAGCAAACAAAATTAATTCGACTGTAACAGTCTGAGTAAAAATTAATTTATTTGAAAAATTCAAAAAATTCCGAATATTTTAATGTGTTTTGCATTAAAAGCACAAAAGAAGATATGCTATAAATCCCAAATACAAAAATTTGCACTAAAATTGTCTTTACAGACGAAAAATTTTAATTAAAATCAATTTTTGATTAAATTTATATAATTTCTATTACTTTATTAAAAATTATTATTTAATAATTTAAATCACAAAATAATGCCATTTTTGGCCAAAATGTAATATTTACAAAAACAAATAAGTTAATACATATCAGAAAAAAAAATTATTATTACTAAAAAGCAATTTCAGGAAGAAACATTTTAGATTATTTAAAGTTTAAATAACTTATATTTAAATTCTTGTCAGTTATTGTCCTTCAGAAGTAATATTTGATAACTTAATAAATATTACGCATACATAGGATGAGAATAAATAAATACAATAAAAGTAAAAGTAGAAAAAAGCTAAACTAAACTAAACTGAACTAAAAATTCTCGAGGCATAGTGAAAACATCGACTAACCGTCGAGTGTATGGCAAACATAATAGCAAAACAGTGTATATCGAGTGCACCGAATCAACGCATATCTCAATTGCAAAACGCGTCGTCAGTAGAGCTCTCACTCTCTGTCTATACGTTTGAGATATCCAACAGTTTCTCTGCAAACGCATGCATTCACTCCATTCTCGTCAGTGTTTGTCTCGCCTTTCGATAAACCAATTGAACGATAACTTTGATGTCGGAGTCGGAGAACGAAAGAAGAAAAGAGTGAAAAAAAGTTTTAATTCAATTCCTATTTAATCTGTTGTGCGAATGAATTAACGGTTTTTTATCCATTTGGCGCTTAAATGTCTGATGACTTTTGCATTCAAGACAAACAAACGTAACAATAATTAAACGAACATTTTGTCCGATTTTGTGTGATTTCTGTTTTTAACAGTTTTAGAGTGAATGAACTGTTAATTAAATTTCTTTCGAGTTAACACTTCTCACTAACGACTTAATAAAAAATATTTTAAACTTTTATCAAAACTGACTGAAAAATGGATATCAAAATTGAACCAAAAGTTTTCGCTTAGAAACTCACTTCTAATGAATGATTTGAGAGAATATATAGAATATTGTTTAAAAAACTATCTTCACTAATAAATTAACAATTTTAGTGAAATAGTCAAAAACGAGTCAACCATTGGTATACATGTTTATCGATTGATATGAAAAAAATGATCATTAATTCGAAACAATGCTTTAGTTTGCGATTAATTGCAAATTAATATTCTGTTTGTGAAAACACATCAGAATTTCTTCATTACGTGAGAGACGTTTCGCTACTTTAAAAAACGACTACAAATAAGTTGAATACTTATCTCAATATTTATTTGATATAATCAGTAAATGTACCGAAAACTGCAATCTCGACATCGAATAGAAATTTAATATTTATTGCGATTTCATAAGACGTGTCTCCGATATATGTATTCAGTTTGAGATTTGATTAATTGATTCGCTATTTATATTAAATCTGTTACTGAATCGCATTTTTATTGCAATAAATATTTATATTCCATCTCTATCTCGAATTTCGCTCTCACTCTATGTGCAGACTATGCTATTCCAGTTGTTTTCCATTTATTATATTTTTGCGTTTTATTAATTGAAAGTATTTTCTCGATGTATATCATCTAAACTAAATTCGGTGTAAATATCATGTCTTCGGCTCAAATGAAGAGTTATTTATGTTTTGGACTTATATTCTGGTTGTTGTGTAAATTCTCGACTATTTATTGCGATATCGATATTGATGACGAACAGCAACTGCCGGCCACTTATGAACAACCATTCGGTGAGTTTGAGCTTGGTCAAAAAAATAATTTTTTTAGTTAATTAAATATTAACTTAATTAGATTTGAATATTTTTAATTATTTTAATAAAAATAACTTACCGCATTTTGTATCCAAAGTTAATTTTATTTTTTTTAAATATAAGTTTTATATTATTGTTGAATTAATTGTTGACAGTTTCGTACGTTCAAAAAATTATTTAAATATTCAATGCAAATAGTTATTAAATTTTAGTTTTTAATTTTTTTTAAATTAATCATTTATAAATATTTATATAAAAAATAATTAATTAATTTAAATATTAAAGTTGCATTAGAAATTAATAAAGTTAGCTATGTACAGTATGTATAAAAATGTTGTTTTAGTTTAATTATAATTTTTGTTTTTGTTTGGCTAAAAATTATTTTAAAAGTAACTTAGTAAATGTTTACAAAATAAATTAAATTTATAAAATAATAAAATAAATGTGATATAAAAAAATTTGTATACATTATAAAAACTTACTTGAAAGGATTTCCCAAATTTGTTCATCAATTTTATAAATTTAAGTTTGATATTGTTTTTGATTTAATTGCTGACAGTTTTGTAAATTTAAATATTGATTATTTTTATTGGAAATTATTTAGATTTTTAAAACAAAAGTATTAACAAATTTTTTGTTTTTATAATTACTATTTAATTATTTTGCTTGATAATTTATTTTTAATTAGTAAATTTGAATAATTGAAATAATTAAAATGCTATTGATTTTTAATGAGGCTTGCAAATATTCTAATTACTGTAGTTTATTTTGTTAAATTGGTTTGTTTTTATAAATATTTATTTTTATATTGTTGTTGTCGTTATTGTTAACAGATTTTCAAAATTTAATATTAATTTATTTAAATTAAAATAAGTTATAATGCTGAAATTTTAATACAAAACTAGCATTAGTAAAGTAGTAAGCATAATCATTTGTTTTTGTTAAAAGCTTAAAAGCTTAAATGATTAAAATTAATAATTTAAAACTAGCATATTTTAAATGTAATACACGTTTTTTAAATATAAAAAATAAACTATTTATATAATTGATTATTTTTAAGAAATAAAACTGCGTGTTTATATTAATAATTTGTTAAGAACAATTTAAAACAAACTAGTAATTATTAAATTGAAGCTTTTTAATTTAAATAATATTGGTTTTATAAAAAATATTTCTATTTTAATTATAAAATGTTTATATTAGAAAAAACAAAATTTCAATTTAAAAGTTTTATTTTAACTAGTATAAAATTGCGTGTTTATACTAATAATCTGTAAAAAGCAATTTTAAAAATTAGGTTCAAGGTTTTAAAATAACTAATAATACTGTCTTTATAAATATAATTTTTATTTTAAAATTATAAAATATTTATATTTGACAAAAAATAAAATATAATTTTTTTCAAAATTATTTTAAGAAACCGAACAATTTACAAAAAAAAATAATTAAAACTAAATAAATTTAAATATTGATTTACAAAATTAAACTTTTAACTTTAATAATTAATTTGATAAAACTTGAATAATAAATTAATAAATAATTAGTTTATTTTAAAAAATTCAATTGCTTTACATTCATAAATAATTTCTATTTGTGTCAATCGAGAGAATAATTGAAAAATTTAGCCATAAATAGAAATCAATTATTTAATCAAATTCTATAAATTCAAAATTCTATCATTAGATAAATATTCGCATTTGTCCTGGTTTAATGCTTGACAATTTAATTTAACTCAATATGCCAACCATTATTAAGATGATTATTTGGTCCTAAATATATATTATTTATAAACAAGAAAAAGTTTATTTCGAAAATATGTTTGCCTTCGGTTACCATAATCACTGAAATATATGACATATTTATTCTCAATATCTGGTCTAATGTTTGACATTTATTGTGGAAAATGCTAAGTGAATCGGAAAACTAAATTAGATATTATTTATTGATCTTTAATCATTTGGATTGATATTTATTTTTCTGGTTCTGAAGCAAAACTGCATTTTTTGCATTATTAATAACTTCATTTAAATATTTAAGTTTATTATTTGCATTGCATTCGAGCGTTCGCTTCAGAGATAACCAACCTGACTATTTTAAAATTAAGTGCAACAAACTTTAAAATACAAATGAACTTGCACATATATCAAATGTGAAAATTTTATATAGTTTAATTAATTATTTTAAACCTGACTTTAACTAATTTACATCAATGCACATATTTACATACTGCTCTGGTCACCCCTGTTTAGCTGCACATAATAACCGGCCCTCAAATAAATATATAGACTGTTATGTAAGGGTCTTATCAAACATTAGAGCAGATGTTCTTTAAGGGATACTTAAGTGGCACTTCAATATCAACCATAAATATTCGCATTAATTAAAATTTTGCTAAAAGAGCAAAATTTATTCGGATTTGAAACCCATTTTGACTATAAAATTCAGTTTTGATACGAATTGTTGATAAAACGAGTTTTGAAAACAAACGTATCTTTTTATTTGTCTATTTTCAGTAATTAATTATTTATTAATTGAGTTTTTGCTTATATTGTATTGTTTTCCAAACAAATTACTGAAACTATTTGTGTTTACGTTGTGTTTTTCTAAACTAATAATGGTGGTATACCTGCTGGGCGTGCTGGTTGAGCTTGTTTGTTTCTATATTATTGTAGTTGTTGGTAAGTTATATTTGTACATTTATACATTTGTTTGCATAAAACAAAAAATTGCAATTTAACTCAAACAAACCGAATGACCAGATTAGAAAAATAACTCATTTCCGCAATTATGTCATTTTCTGACATTTTTATTAATTAAATATTTTAATTAATTCTAATTAATTGTTAAAATAAAGCTATTTTTGCGTTAATTTTTAAGATATAAGAATATAGATATTGTGTGAAATAAGAGTTAAATAAGTTTAAAATTTTGAATTAAAAAAAAATTTACATAAAATAAATTATTCTTTTTGTTTAGTTATTAGAAAATAAGTGAAAGAGTGAGTGAGTGAGTGAGAGAGAACAGGAGAGATAGATAGATAGAGAGAGAGCAGGAGAGAGAGAGAGAGAGAAGGAGAGAGAGAGAGAGAGAGAGAGAGAGAGAGCAGAAGAGAGTGAGAGAAGATGCAGAGCTGAAAGAGTGAGAACAATAGGTTTGGCAAATTACTTGAATATTCTATAACAATTGCCAGAATGGTGCCTGGTGGACTAGGTCTAGTAAATGGGATGCTGGTGCAGGACTGGAGTGCTGTCCCAACAGAGCAGTGCACAGAGTGAAACACTGTAAGGCCCAGTAGGGCACCACAACCAGAGACTGGTTTCGATGCTATAATGATAGTACTGTCGCACACGTGCAGAATACGCGTTAGGTTTCAATGCGTTTTCCGATATATAAAAAATTATATTTTGTATATAAAAGGGAGAAATAAAATGAAATGCAATTCGTTTGACAATTCATAGGAAGAGAGAGAAGAGAGTGAATGAGTAGTGGTGTTCAGTGTTCAGTCAATTAAGCGGAAAGAATAGTAGGACTTGTTATGTTTGCATCGCTTCTACTGCACATCCCTGTGTATGGACTCCTTATTCACTAATCATTATTTTCATATTATATTCAATTTTAGAGCCCGACTATGCTTTTGATAGCGAGTGCAGGTGTACTGCCTTTCACTCGAGTTCTATATATCAAATGACAATTTTTGCATAAAATTCAGTACAAATAATAAATTAACTGAACGTTCGCTACTGACTAGTTATCAAAAGCTTATGAAATTAACTGCTCTTTCATCCGAACAAATCATTCACTGTATTGCCAAAGGACAGACATCCCGAGCGCACGTGTGTCTAATTGTAAACATGTTTTCATATTTATTTATTACACATATTATTGTCACTATAGCCGTAATCAATGCAAGCGATTCCGTATAATTCAGTCATTGCTTTACTTATAATTTCATGCATTTCTCTCAATATTATTAAATTGTTTTTGTGTTTTGAAATGAAAAACGTTTAAAACTAACATGATTATTTTATATGTTTAATATGATTACTTTGCCAAAACAGTTACGTTTTGTATAAACTTGAATATATTTCAAATGCATTTTATTAAATAAAAATATTTGATTATATTAATAATAAAATTTTAATTATTATGGTAACAGTCTTATGTAAGATTAAAATTAAATAAATTACTAATGGTCTGAAACGACGAGTTGTAAGTTTGATAAACACAAAATCGGAAAAATATTTTGTGAAAATAAATTTGAATAAAGTGTTTGTTAGAAAAACTCTTTGAAAATGATAACTAGAGTCAGAACGAAGTGTGAAACTGAAAATAGAAGAGATAGTAGAGATGGCACCGATAGGAAAGGGACATCCATTGATGCTCACTGTGCGATCACAATTGGAAAGGACTCGCTATGTTAGCAGACAATGGAGCGATTGGTGAATACGAACCGATTTGTTGTAATCATAATAACGACAATAAACTTCCTCAGTCTCTGTCAGTCTCTCAGAGCCACCAGAGCTTATAAAACCGCACATAAAGTGATACAAATTTAGTTTCTTATTCAACTAAATTAGTTATACAAGTATTGGTCTGAATGCGACAATTTATGCCAAATTTATATAACATTACACATTAGACACTGTAATAAATAGCAACCAATTCCTAACTATCAGTTTGGGGCGCGAATAATGGCAATGCATTCACACAAACCATATCCACAACATTCTCAATACATAACAATCAAATATTTTCTAAATGTAATGCATTTTTCATTACAGCAAAACATTATCTCCAACTCTCCGCTAGTTTTCTGCAATTTTTAAAACTGAACTTTTGTTTAGATTCTTTGTCCAAAACTGTCAACTATTTCTGGTTCACCGGTATATCTCCTTTCGTTTTGGCTTTTCTTTTATTTCATTTTTTGTTCAACAAATCGACTATTTATGATAAGAAGGTATTGGAGGTATTGAAGAAATTGGAGGTATTGTAGTATTTGTTATAAAAGTGCGAACTCTGATCCAAGCTCTGAGCGGACCAGTCTATACAGTACTGGCCTTTGCCTGTGCTGTTACAGTAGATGACATTAAATTGCATAACCAATACCAGTGCTAAAACCAAAATCTAAAACCGACCAAAACTTTTGGTCAACTCTGATATTTAAAACCATCTTTTGGTTGAGTGCTTACAAAGAGAGCCATTCATTGGTAATGACAGCAAAGGAAGCAATTTTGTTGCTCTTTTAGGGAAACGTTTCTTTAGCCCAAGGAGTGGTTGAGTCCCTATTATATTGTCTTTGAGGCCTGGCTTTGCCTGACATTCGATACAATGGTCGCCAGCATTCAGTGTCTCTGAAAATTTGTTTCAAATTAGTTAAACAAAATTCTCCTCAAAATCTGCGTTTGATTCACATTTTGACCGCTTTTTTGGGAAATTATGAGAAGAAAAAAGAAATTAAATAATGATTTGACAAAACATTATTTCTTTCGCACAAATATTTATTATTTCACTTAAATCTAAAAAAGTCTTATCTTTTGAACGTTTTTTCGAACTTTCTTTGGAATGTAATTCAAAGCAAAACTGATTTGTTGTTTGCATTGTGTTGTAGACAGTGTTGTATTGAAAAGATTATATAAATTCTAATAATTTCTATTATATGTTGTATTCGGGAACAGAAATATTTGTATTAAGTCTTATACATATTTATTACTCTAATCTATGCATTATTTAAACTGCGATCGGAATATGCAATTCTGTATCTGTTCTAATGGTTCTATTATTCTGGTTATGACATCTCCAATATTGATGACCAAATTCTCATTTGACGGCACCGGGAGAATAGTGTCATCCTATTCTCCGGTACATAATCTGCAGCTTATTTTCGCCACTTTTCCGGAGACACCGTTTTTGCCATTTTTGCCGCTATTGTCAAAAGTGATCTTCAAAGCTGTGTTCAGAACACGTTTCCATTCGACGACCCAAACAATGCACTATCTCTTCACTCAAACAGATTCGTCGATTCACTGCATTAATAGAATTAATCCTTTCTTTTAGTGGTATTTAAAACTGATTTACGACTACAAACACTGTATGCAAAGCAAAAGCGTCGCTATTATTGACACTATTTCTGGTCTTCGTTTGCAATTGTGTGCTATTGTGGCGACTATTGCATAGTTTGTTGAATTAAATGCGAACAACAGATGCACACGTCTGGGGCCGACCACTCGACCCTACTCCTACTCGGGCCCAATCAGCTAAATAACCTATTGTTCATTCAATGTATTTGATTTTATTGCTTTATTTTGTTTACAATTTATTCAAAACTTTCTACATAACAATTTTATAATTCATTCAATCTTGTTTGTTTTATAAATTTTTATTTCAATCACTTTTTAATGTTTTAGGTATAAAATGAATAAACAAATGAATTACATAATAAATGTTAAAAAGTTTTTAAAATATGTAATTTTAAAATAGACTAACAAGTTAAATTTTTTATATAAATTCTAAATGGAAAATTGAGAATTATTTTACTCAAGTTTAATCAATGGTTTAAACCAGTGAGAGGCAATTAGTAAAGTTTAAAAGTGTTAGTTATCTTTTTTACTGTTTATTAAACATACAAAAACATGTTATCTGAATAGGCTTAGTCTAAAGTGATTGAAAGCGAAATAATTATTGTTTAGATTTTATTTGTGATTTAAAAACAATAATTCTAACCCTTTTTAAGTGAAAATAATACTGAAGATAATCAAAAATCTAGACTTAACTAAATTTACATCTTTATCAAATATAAATTATATTCGATACTTACAACAGTCGACGTAGAGATCATTTTCTAAATTCTTATAATAGAATTGGATTTACAGAAAATATTCTTACAAAGATCAAATAAACTCAAGAAATAAAAATCAAATTAAAAAAAGTGGCATTAGTTTAAAATTAGAAAAAGTGTCGATCACTTCGCCGACAATATAAATTGCCTAATTGTGGTTTTGTACCGGACTTTCGGTAAATAGTGACTATAGATAAGTGTTAATTAAATAATTTTGTAATTTATTTTTTATTTGGAACAATTGAGTTAACCCCAATTACCCACATTTCATCTCCGCACGACATCTGTAATTATATGCTTCATTTGTAATATTTAATCAAGCCAATCAACCAAAAATATTTCTTATTGCTTAAATCATCTTAAATTTTTAGGCATAAGTTATTCACATACAGTATAAATAAGTTGTGTCTAAAAATATATAATAATAAATATCTTTTGCCTACTAAATGCCAACAGGGAGGGGAGGGGAATAAAATAAATGCAAAAATTTTAAAACTTTTAGTTTTATTTTAAAAATATAGCAAAAATTAATTTGTGTAACAATTATTAAATTGTTCATGTACTAAGTACTGTCTTTAAAAAGTTATAATAAAGATTTAATTTGTGTGTATTTGCAAATTAAGAATTTAAGTTTCCAAATAAGTTCCTTAAGTCAACTGCTTTTAAATAAATAATTTAAGAATCCAAATAGAATCCTGAAATACTGTATAAAAAATTTGTTTGATTTCATTTCTGAAATTTTCAAATAACACTATTTAATCAAATAGTAAATATTAAATTAAAAATAAAAACAATTATTGATTTAAAATAAAAATAATATAAATCAAGTTAGAATTTAATTAATATATAAATTAGAATTAAGTAACATTGGAATTATTAGAAAATCGACAAGTTTAATTATACTGTACATCAGTTAAAATCACTTTTTGTCAAAATTCTGTTTTCTAATAAAATAAAGTAATTCTTCACAACATTAATTGGTTACGTACTGTAATATCTTGGACAGTTTCGGAAACTAACTATTTCCTTTATCAACAAAGCACTGACTCGAATATGAGACTAGTCCTGCTTAGCCGAAGAAATTAAATAGACGTTTTGGGAGAGTCTAATTCAATTTCGACGCTAGTTAATTTTTTAAAACTTTGAATTATATAAATTTAAGTAATTAAAATTGGATTGTTTATGTATATAGATAGCTTTTGCTTATCTGTTTTCTAACTTTTTCTGTTTTTGTAAAAAAATAATTTAATAATTCAAATATTTATTTGAATACGCATGCTAATATTTTTAAACTAAAAGTTTGTAATGCTTAGGACAATATATATATATACGCCAATTAAATATAAATTAAAATAAATTTGAAAATTTTTCTATTCCTTGCAATACTTATTTTATTTATAGATGAACAATATAAAGATATAACAACAAGATAAAGAAAATAAAACTTTTGACTATATTTTATTAGCCAGAGACAGCCATCTGGCGCTTGAATGCAATTCTAGACTTTCAAAATTAGAATTTTTAACTTGGCCAGAAATATCAAATTTGTTTAGATGGAAGCACTTGTATTTTGACAAAATGTTATTCTAAGTTTAGATTTTATTTTGATTAATTTTTTATCTATTAATATTTTACATTAATTTAACAAACAAAATTAAGTAATTGTTGTTGTATTTTAAAATATAAAATAAGAGTGGATTGTATTATTAAAATGCATTGTTAATTTAAATTAACCTATTTCTTATCTATTGTATAATAATATTTAAAAAATTTTTAATATTAAATCATATACAGATAAATTAGCTAAATTGTGAGATAGTAAATTTTTTAACTGCCATAGTTTGACCAATGTCGGCCGAGTCAAACAAAGGATATAGTTAAGATACAAGTGCAAACATATTTTGGCACCACTTTTGCAATTAAACCGGATTTAATTAAGTTTAACTTCAATTTATTTAAAATTTTACTTTAAATTTATTAATGTCAAATTTGCCAAATTATTTTGCTTATCTCCTATTTAGCTAAATTTGAATCAAACAATAAAAAATTATTAAATAATACGTTTATAGTAGAAACAAGATCAGATTATTTATTATGCGTTTATTTATTAATTTAATTTTTAATTTGAATCAACTTATTCGACATAACTTATATAAACTTATACAACAAAAGGCGGATAAGCTTTGAAATGATCGGTAATTTAAGGGATGTTTTGATGCTTTCATGAATGGCCTAAATATGCCGATCAGTGATGAGTTTGAATGCATTTTCAGACATCGGCACAAATTCTAATCAATTTGAGCTCAACTTTTAATTAGTCATTAGTTGTCGAATATGAATAACAAAATGATTATACGTTTGAAATCATTTGTCAGAATATCTATTGATTTCAATTTAAACATTTCTAAGACTCTATTATACAATGAGTTCCTGTTTTGCACTCAATTTAAGAATATTTTTTCAAAGCTATGCTT
>JAQFXP010003148.1:0-13196 GCA_034693685.1 Belba bartosi | reverse complement strand
CACAATCGATTTCCCGGTCAGTGTAACGATGAGGTCGAGAGTGATGTCTCTATTCTTAAGGTATTTATTACTAATGAACCAATCGGTCGAACATTAGTTTTGATTATTTATTTTTTTGAATTACAGTCATATCTAAAAGAAATCTCAAGTGATTTGGGCTCTAATTCTTTAGTTAAGGACGACTTGATTCATGAAATGTTAGTTAAGTTTAATTACAATAATTGTATTGAAATTGAATTGTTTTGAAATATTTACAAATTGACTTCAGCTGTCGTTACGGCGGATCTCAATTGCACTCAATCTCCGCATTCATCGCTGGCTGTGCCGCTCAAGAAGTGATCAAAATCCTGACCTCACAGTACGTTCCCATTGATAATACATTGGTTTATAACGGAATGACTTCTGTGTCGAAGACTTATCGGCTTTGAATTGATTAAACACTAAAGGGATTAAGAATTTGATTGTTTTATAATTAATAGAAATAGTCTTCTATTTTATATAAAATCAAATAAAATTGTAATTAATTTATTTGAATTAAAATAATGATTAAAATAAATAAATAAAAGTATTATTGAATTACAGAATATTATTATTTTATAGAGTATTTGTAAAAAGTTTTGTTTAAATTACGTCAAAAAATTGGGCATTAATTGGATGTAAGCATTGCATCAGTGAATGACTCAAACATTTTGTTTTGTTTTGGTTTTAAAAATAAATTTATTTTTGAATTCAAATCAATTTAAATCTAATTAGTAATCAATGAATAAATAGTAAAAATGTTTTAATTGAATAAAAATGTTTTCGTCGAATCAGTTATTTTATTATAGTTTTAGATATTTATCCAAAACTTCAAAACAATTTCAAAACAAATGTTTTTATTCGAGTTTTTCTTCTTTGAGTCGTTTCTTGAATATCAAAAATCGGCGCAAATTATTGGACGAATTAGTGGCCATTCGGCGAATACTGACTAATAGTCGGCTATTGAGTTGGCCTTCGAGTCGACCGATTGACGGATTATTTGGAAATTCGATTATTTACTCGAATGACATCGAAAATAAAAAGTCGAAAAACAATGAATCAAATGATAAGAAGTCGAACGAAACGAATCGGAATTATGAGAACGAAGACGACAAGGAAGACGACAACGAAGAGCCCAAGTCATCCATTATCGCCAAAATAGTCGTTTGGCTGTTATCGGGGTTTGCATTGAATTGCAATTACTTTGAATTGATTTAACCGTTTGTCGTCTCTTCGGTCAGATATATGGTTATAATGATTATGTCTCTCCTGTTCCCCAACTCGAACACACCGGACGTCTTGCGATATATTTCTTGGAATGAGTTTCTCTACCAAATGTTGGCCAAAGGAGAAGTCGAGCAACTGGTGGTCCGACCAGAGCTCGATTTGGTAACCATTTACTTATATGACGGGGCGATCATCAAAGGCAAGAGAGCCGAACACAAGACATATCACATGAATATTGTAAACGTTTCGTCATTTGATAAGCGACTCAGAGATGCCGAGCGAGCGCTTGGAGTCAAACCCGACAAAGCCGTACCCGTTGTATACGAACGCAATCAGGAGAACAACTGGCAATTGTTGGCCTCTTTGATCGCAGCCTTTCTCACAATTCTGATTATGTTTAGGTTTGGCTTATATTAAGTTATATAATAAATACATTTACTCTTTCTTTCTCACTCTCTCTCACTCTTTCTCACTCTCTAACAATCAATGCATTACTTGTCTCAGAACCGGACAATTCAAGACTCCCGTAAACGTTGACTTTTTTGTAAGTTTTGGTTTAAATTAATCTATAAATTGTATTAAAAATGGAACGCTTTGCTCTTGCAGTCCCAAATGGGCCGGGCAAAATTTACAATGGTTGATCCGTTGACCGGTGGGGGGAAAGGCGTTCGATTCAAAGACGTGGCGGGACTTAAGGAGGCGAAGGTCGAGATTATGGAATTTGTAGACTATCTGAAAGCTCCGGAAAGATTTCGGGTATTTATTGCTTAAATTGATTTTGATTACTAACTAAAGTTTGATTAATGAGGCACTGGGGGCAAAGGTGCCGCGAGGGGTGCTTCTCTTGGGCCCTCCGGGTTGTGGCAAAACAATGTTAGCTAAAGCAGTGGCTACAGAGGCCAGCGTTCCCTTCCTGGCTATGGCCGGATCGGAATTTATTGAAATGATTGGCGGTTTGGGTGCGGCGCGAGTGCGAGATCTGTTCCGAGAGGCCCGGAAGCGCTCACCCTGCATAATCTACATTGATGAAATTGATGCGATCGGCAGAAAGCGAAGCACTGCTAGCATTCAAGGCGTTAGTGGCGAAGAGGAACAGACTTTGAATCAGTTATTGGTTGAAATGGACGGAATGGGTCAGAGAGAGGGAGTGATTATGTTGGCCTCGACTAATAGGGCTGACATTTTGGATAAGGCTCTGCTAAGGCCGGGCAGATTCGATCGACATATTCTCATTGATTATCCGACTCTCGATGAGAGAAAAGACATTTTTCGCCAACACTTGAAGTCAATTAAATTGGAGTTAAATCCGACTGAATATGCCTTACGTTTGGCTCAATTAACGCCCGGATTCACCGGCGCTGACATTGCCAATGTGGTGAATGAGGCGGCTCTTCACGCGGCCCGGGAGGCAAACAAGTTGGTCAAAGCCGAGAATTTGGAGTATGCGGTGGAACGGGTTGTTGGCGGCACTGAAAAGCGGAGTCAAGTGTTGAGCGCTCAGGAAAAGAAATTAATAGCATTTCACGAGTGCGGCCACGCCCTGGTTGGGTGGCTTCTGCCGCATACCGACGCTCTGCTCAAAGTGTCGATCGTTCCGCGCACTACCAATGTGTTGGGCTTCTCACGAGTGCTGCCCTCAGACCAGAAGCTCTACACAACTGAACAGTTGTTCGAACGGATGTGTATGGCTTTGGGCGGAAGAGTCGCCGAATCTTTGGTTTTCAATCGAATCAGTTCTGGCGCTCAAAACGATTTGGAAAAAGTGACAAAAATGGCCTATTCTATGATCCAGAGCTATGGTATGGACTCTATTGTCGGTCCACTCAGTTTTCCGACCTCTGAAGAGATGAAATCCGAATCCGGTTTAGTCGGAAGAAAGCCGTTTAGCAAACAGTTCGGAAACACTATCGACTTGAGGGCCAGACTACTAGTGGCCGACGCCTTCCACAAGACTGAGCTTCTCCTGAAAGACAATTTAGAAAAACTGAAGCTATTGTCAGAAACTCTACTTCACAGAGAAGTGTTGAACTATTCAGACATTGAGTCACTAATAGGCGCTCCACCGCACGGGAGGAAACGGATGATCGAGTGCTTAGACTTAGGGCCAGAAGTCGATCGACAGACCAGTAAAGACTCGAATGATTCGAACAATTCTAATGAAAACAAAAACAATTAATTAATTAATTTTATAATTAATTCTAAGCAATCATTAATTAATGCGTAATTTGATTGACAAAAAAGCGTCGACTCATCCAAAACGACACCAACTCTTATATGGATTAGATTTCAAAATATATTATTAGTTTTAATTTTACTGTAATTTCTAATAAATTTCATTATATTTAACAAAAAATTTATTTAAATATATAATAAATATAGAGAATATAGAGAAAAATTTAGACTATTCTAAAAATTTATTTTTTATAATTTATTGAATATTTTGTTTTAAAACAAAAAGTAATTTATTTAAATTTTTATAAAACGGGTTAAAAAATATAAAGTAAGTCATTAATTGATACAATTTTACGGTTAATTAAAATGGTTTAACGCAATGAATGGCAACATTGAAAACAATAATTCTATTTGTGTTTAGGAATTAATTTAATCAATTACTAGAAAATAAAATGATTTAAAGGATGCGAACCGTAAAGACAATCAAATCTTATGAAAATAGAATTTAATTTATTAGTGAATTGTAATTACGAGTCATTCTAATGATAGTATTATCGGCAAAAGTGATACAGCATTTACTTCACATATAAATAATATGAAATAGTTTTTGATTACTTTTTAGTAAACGAATTCCTCGAACGCATTGATTTTGAACTAAAAAATAGTATGAATTCTGAATTAGGTTTTAAAACAAACCATTCATTTGTTGACATTTCTATTCATTTGCTTCAATTGGCAATCGATTAATAACCGATCGATTAATTTAAGCGTAAAATATATAGTTTTTAGGAAATTTAAAAAGTTTCCAACTAATTAGAAATGCCTACCGAAGCTGTTTGGGTGATAATTACAGTCCCGCGAAAGCAATACGAGACTGAATTGAGAAAGATTAAATCTCAAAACTCGAAGAATAATAATTTGAATATTTCAGGTCTGTTTGCTTTTTACAAGTTATTAATCTCTACTCTATTATTTCATCTTAATCTACTTTTGCACAAGTAGATTTTACATTTTAATTATTTTAATATTAAAACTTGCTTGTAATTCAAAATATATAATAGTTCAAAAGATAAAAATTGTGTCTTTTTAAATTTCCTAAAATATTTTGTATCATGCTGCTCTGATAGATTTAATCCTTTTGTCTATATATACTGTATATATTTATTTATTATGCAATATATGATAGGATTATATATAGAGTCTTTGTCTGCTTCATTGTTACTGACTATTTTTACTTTATTTTCATTGTTTTCGTCTAATAATTTAAAAACTTATTGTATTTCATTTATAAAATAAGATTTTCTTTTATTACATGTAGAAATTATACCATTACCGTAAAATCTGTTGTATTGGTCGCGACTTATACAACAAAAAAAGTGATCTAGGTTAAAAATATAGACCTGCAACTTATTTTTAAAAATTTTAAATTAATTTCAATTTATTTAAAACAAATTCTTATGATTAGAATCCATCGAAATTAGAAACAGAGTCACTATTAAATGCATTATTGTGCGACTTATACAACAAAATTATTACAATTTTTGTCAATAAATGACCTGCGACTTATACACCAGATCGACTTATAACCCAGATTTTACGGTAATACAATTCAGATTATATTTTTTATTTCAACTGTTTTTAAGAAAAATTAAATTAAGAAATATGTTCTGTTATTGTCAAACTAAATTCATCTCGCCAATATGCATTTGGTACAAAAAATCAATGCATTTCGCCTAAAGTATTTCTGAGTATTTCCAAACATATTTTATACTCTTCTCTCAAATTCTTTTGATATGATTACAATCAAAGGGATTATAAGAAAACTTGTAATAAAATTTTAATATTATAATTTTTTATTAATTTATATTTTCAAATACTATAATACTTTATTATACAGTATAAACTTAATTTTAGCAATTGCTTGGTGTATTAAAAAATTGTTAATAAAATCAAACTGTGCTATAATCCGGTACATTTAACTTTACTACTTTCTGTTAGTGCATCAACATTGTCTTGCTATAATTGAGATCCAACTTGCCAAAATCGAGTATATTGTATTATTATATAATTTTAATTAAAAACTTACGAAAAATACTAAAATGTCAGTATACTGAACACCCAATATAATGTCAGTATAATGCAATTTAATGCAAACTATAATACAAAACTATGCTAAAAATGATCCAGTTTAATGAACAATCCGTTATAATCAGAGTTGCTTTTTAAAAAAAAATTTGTTAAATAATTGAAGCGTTATTTTTGCCTTGATCATTTGATTAACAGTTATTTATTTGCAAATGGTTTAAAATGCCATATTAGACGTCAATTAAAAGTGGTTATTGAATGGCCACTGGAACTTTTCTGGTTATAATAAACAATTTATAGAATAAATTTTATTTCATTATACTGGTCTTTTACCGTATTTTTAGTTTTAAAATAATTTTAATTTTATATTTTGTGTATAAATTACGCTGCTATAAATTGTTTTGGCAAAATACATTAAAATCGGCTTTTGGCGAGATGCACATTAGCGAAAAGGATTTAGGCCAGTTGGGAGGTCTGTTATTGTAATATCTTTAAAGAATTAACTGTAGAGTAATAATAAAAAATAAGAATACTTTGGGCTACTTATTATTATGATAAAAACAAACAATAAACTATTGAACACCTGCAGTGATTTAGATATTTAAAAATTTCAATGTTAGAAACATTCTACAATGTATAAACTGGTTTTTTCTCATTTTTAACGTATACTCCGTATAACTTATTTAGTTAATTAATTTATTTTTAAACTCAAGCAAGTACAGATTAATTGATAAAAATTTAATTATTATAAAATTACTCAAATATATAATAACTTATTAATAAGTTAAAAATCTTAAACCTAAATAGAATTGATCGGTAAATGTATTTCTAACCAAGGTATTTTTGAGAAATGCGCTACTAAATTTATTATCGAAAATTTTTTTCGTGATTATAAGACGAAAAAATAATAACTTATTAATGAACTTGAATTAAGTCTTATAAATCAACATTAAAATTTAACTTGTCATTCTTCTTAACGATTTATATTACATTCAATTAATAAAGTGATGTCAAAGCTTGTGGAAATGAGCTAGCAATTATTCGTTTATAAGTATAATAATTATTACTCAATCAGAATAAACTTATTTTTTCTGTTAATTAATTACATTAATTAATGCAAAAATATTTACGAAATTTGTTATTTTAATAAGTTAATATTATTATTTAATTTTAAAAAAGCAAAGTGATAATGATTGTGGTGATTTGGGCCAAAGAGTCTTTCCTTGACAATTTAATGTTTTGGCAGGTTGATAAACATTTTAAACTTTTTTAACTTTTAACATAGTTTTTATTTCACTGTTTATATATAAGTTATACTTATGAGAAAAGTAATAAACAAAGCAAAAAGTCATATGTTTTTGATTATTTGATATAAATTTACTTTAATATATAACACAATATAAGCATTTAATTTATTTGTGATTTTTTAATATAAAACATATTTAAAACTTTATAAGTTTATACAGTATAAACTCGATTTTAGTAATTGCTTGAATTTTGAAAAAATATTGCTAAAATTGAGTTTAATTTATACAATATTTAATTGAGTTTTTAGCTCAAAGTTAAAATTTTTACGCTTTGATATATACATTCACAATTAAATCACTGAAATTTAAAAAATTCTCTCAGCTCAAAATTTATAGCATTTAAAGGATAAATATTCAATTGATAAATAATAAATTAATCCAAAAATGATTTACCGTAAACCCTCACAGTTTAGAAAATGTTCTTAAAAGTGAGAATAAAAACTAGTATTTAACTATAAGTTTAAAGCAAATATTTTTGATAATAATGCTAAACTTTAAAGTTTAGATATTAGAACATTACAAAATTTTAAACATTTTATAAGAAATGATAAGTAATCATGTGATTAAAGTAAGGTTTTTTGTATTTTAGATGATTTTATTGATTCGAATAGAATACGAAATGACCTGGATGAATATATGGAAATGGTGAGTTTTTATAATTAAAATTATTTTTAATTAAAACAATATTTAAAAATAATTAAAAGGTATTGGCGGAGACATTGGATGAGTTGCAAATAGCAGACGTAGTTTGGATACCGACGAGAAACGGCAACTTTTACCAAGTTTACTTTCCCTGCGATTTGTATGAAAACGATTCAGTACTTCGTAAACTTCAGTCGAAAGGAATTGGCATTAAGGCCGAGACATCCATCGGTTACATACCTTTCAATCTTTTCTTTTATGAAGAGCTGAGTGAAAGTGAATTTGACGACACTTTTGACTCTAATTTTCAATTAACGTAAGATATTGAGATTGAGATACAATATATTGAATACAGTGTACAATGTACTGCACAATACAGTGTAGAGTTAAACTTAAACTACAATACAAATACAAATACAAATTCATATCAATTATATTTAATCAATGTTTTGTAGATCTTCCGAAACTAACAATAACAGCAAAAAATTCAATTTAAATAAAAAGCCAATCAATGGGTTCAAAGAAGCGACGAAAAACTTTCTCAAATCAGTCACTTCTCGACTAACAGTCGCCCAAGTGGTAGAAGGGGTTAAATCCGGATCTGAAGTGACTTTTGATTACTTTATCTATACACTAATGGCTGCATTTATAGCCGCATTTGGACTTGTTACTAACGATGCCGTCAACATTGCCGCCTCAATGATGATTGAGCCCATAATGGTTTCATTGTTTTATTAAATATTTCAATTGAATTGTTTAGACATTTATTTGATTTTTTATAAATTTATTAACATTTGAAATATAAGGGAACTGTAATGGCTATGACATTTGGTTTGGTATTAGAAGACAAGAAATTGTTCATGTTAGGAGTCAAAAGCAATATAATATCATTAATTATATGTCTCGTAAGTGGTTTTGTAATCGGATTAATATTCTTCATTTGGATGACTGAATGGAATCCTCCGCCAAATGGTTGGACAGAATATTGAATAAATTGAATCAACTTTTTCTGATTATATGCTTTCAATTCAGGTATTTGGCCGACAGAGCAAATGCAGGGCAGAGGCACTTACACAGGCTTGATTTATGGAGTGCTCATTGCCCTCCCGTGCGGTGGGGCTATAGCGGTCACTTTGCTCAACGAGAATCAGACTGCACTGGTGGGTGTAGCAGTAGCTTCCACATTTATGCCACCGTTTATAAACACAGGCTTATTATGGGCGCTCGCAACCCATCTCCAGATAAGAAGTCTTGGGCAACAAATAGTTCCGTTTAACATAAGTGGCACCATATACAATATGAAACCCGCCTGGGCCCCCCAGGCCGGTTATAGCCCTGTCTACTCTTTCGACATGAGAATAGAGAACGCACTGCTTGGGTGTGTGAGTATGGCTTTGACTGCACTCAACATCATTTGCATGTTAATCGTCGCTTATATAACATTGAAGGCATGTCTCGATTCAGATATTGTGTTCAAAGTTTTTAAATTTAAATTATAATTTAGATTAAAGAAATAGTTCCATTAGAAAAAATGGAACCTGGTACTCAACGGTTCTTTCATCAAGATATTAAGGTTTGGAAAGTTATTTACATTATGTCATAGTGTGTACTGTATAATGTGGCCTGGACCAGTTTAGAACAAAAATTATTATTTAAATCTATAGATTGCTCGACAGCACAATAGAAAGTCATTAGCGCCCGGGAAGGCTGAACCGATTGGACAGCAAATCCTTAAAGAATGGGCGGTTGGTTTGAAGTATTAATAAATTAAAAATTGAATAATTTTTGATTGAAATTCTGATTGTATTTGTAGGACATCGCAGGTATTGACAAAAGCCAACTCTTTGACAATAAACCGGAAGCAAAAGTAACTCAATTGCAGACTCTTTATGACATCGTATGTAATAGCGATTATACAGTAGCTATGATTTATATATATATATTAAATATTTTATTTTAGGCTCAAGATGTGGAAGCGGACGAAACATATCAGCGAGTTATGGGTCGGGCAGTCGGCAGACCAACAGATGTATTGATTTTATTTATTAAATTAAAATTTTTATAATTTAAGCATATTTTCAAAATTGTAGATCAAATTAGGCCGTCGTTTGACACAACCGGGCATTTATGCAACAAATCGTAAGAAAAGTATTAAATATCCTCCGATTTGGAACATCGAAGAAGAGTTATCTAGAGGTGTGCAAGGGGTGGGTCAAGGGGTGGGTGGGCGCAGGTATACAGTCAGTGCAGTCAACGAGTCAAAAGATTTGGAAGAGGCGAGCGATGAATCTCCGCAATCGACAGTTGGTTCGATTCGTGGTCTACGACCGGACCAACTGATGGCAGAGAGAGGTCGGCGTCGAAGCAGTCAATTGTTGCGGAAGTCTTTGAAGAACTCAAAGCACTCGCCCTATAGTATATGGCCGACCAATCAACCCAGGAATATCACAAACTTGGACTCAAATGACCAGTCGGTGCGTCGAAGGACTATATTTAGTTCGAAATTGGAACCACATACGGAATTGACTAATTTTTGAACTTATTTTGAATTATAGAAATTTTTGTTAACTTATGTTTTCGATAAAAAAAAAGTTTGTATTAGTTTTAAAATAATTATATCTATAAAACATATATCAATTAATATTTTATTTGGATTTACACATAAATTAACTTGTCAATTTTTTAATACAAAAGTTTGGTTTTAAATTATTAAAAAATGTTTTCAAAAAGCAACAATTGTCCTTGTAAATATTAGTTTAAATATATTAATGATGAATAATGTTATGTCCGGTTTGTTCTTCTCTTTCCAAACACTATTCCCCTTCAGTTGATCCAATCGTTGACTTTTGACGACATAATCCAAAATTGATTGCGTCTTCAGTCGGAATATAAAGTTGGATGATTGCTTCTGTTTCCGGACCTGACTTTACCTCTTCAGCCGGGGTTTGGCCTTCGGGTTGTTTTTCTGTCATTTTATACTCAATTCAAGACTCGATTTATTTTATAACAATTTTTAGTCAACCGATTGATTGAAGAGATTTTGAATTAATGATAGATTTTAACGATTTTTTATTTCAAAAGTTTTTTTAAATTAAATTTCACGAGAATTGACTCAACGATTGAAATAATTTTAAATTTCTTTTAACTATTTATTCAATCGTTGAGTCAATTCTCGTGAAATTTAATTTTAAAAAACTTTTGAAATAGAAAATCACAAAAACATAATAACAATAAGAATATAATTTTTCGATTATTATTACATTTATTACAAATCGAGTTCTCAAACACTAAATCAAATTTGTATTTATTTTAAAACTTAATCAACAAAATGTCTGATTCAGTAAAACAGGAAAATTCTGATTTAAATGAAGACAATGAGAACAATGACTCAAATATTAAAAGCGATACAAAGACTGAAAATATTGAATCGATTGAACAAAAAGCGAGAGAAGAGTTGGCACTTAATGCCAAAAAAAGGCTAAAAGAAGAGCTGAAACGAAAAAAACTGCGAAAAGAGTTTGAAACCGAAGCCAAACGACTGACAAAAATAATAGTTCCGATATCGTTATGTATGCTCTTTGTAGTCGTGTCCGTCAATTTCTTCCCGGCCTATTCAGAAGGTATTGAATAAATAAATAATTCATTAATTATTTGAATGTTGGGCTAAAAGTCATAATTTGTTGAATTGTGTGTCAAAAGGATTGGAAGAGTTGGCGACACAAATAATTCCAATGTATGAAACGAAAGACTCATCGGTTGGCACCAAAATCTCTTCGGCAATCATAACGGTCGTCGGGTTTGTCGTATTACTCGCTTTAGTCACCTTTTGTATGGCTTTTGTAATAATCTACGAATTCGAGCGCTTTATGAAAGTGTTTTTCGTCTTTTCGTTTATCTGTTATTTGGGAGTCTTTGGAGTGATTTATCTCTTCATTGCAGTCAAAGAATATAATATAGCACTCGATTGGCCGACAACTATATTTTTTTTGTGGAACTATACGGGTGTAGGAATGGCCACCTTCTTTTATGCTGGACCAAAAGTGCTCAAACAGGCTTTTATGATAATTATATCATCAAACCTGGCTCTAATTTTGATCATAGCCATCCCAAACTGGACAGCCTGGCTCTTGCTTCTAATGATGGCCGTTTGGGATATTTATGCCGTTCTTCACGAAACAGGTATTTATTTTCAGTTCTATTAAAAGCGAAAATATGTGTAATTTTAATATCAAATTTAGGTCCACTTCACTTGATATTCAATTCTATCGACAATAACAGGAGATCTCTTCCACCCATCATATATACGACTGCTATTTGGCTCCAAACCAATCCCAATATCGTAGACGACATAGACATAGACATAGGATTAGGCGATTTTATATTTTACAGCTTATTGGTCGGCAAGTCATTTGTATCTGGTGACTTTCTAATTGCCATTATATGCTATATCTGTATTTTGGTCGGAATAGCCATAACTTTGTTTTTATTACTCACAAAGAACTATCCACTTCCAGCACTTCCAATATCCATAGCATTGGGTCTTATGGCTAATTTCATTACCACTTATTTTGTTATTCCATTTAATGACGAATTGACTGAAAAGTTGATTTTTATTTAATCTTTTTTTCAGTACAAGTTTAATACTAATATATATTTTATTTGATTTTTGTTTCATTTTTTACAATTTCTGTATTTTTTTATTTAACTAATAAATTGTTAAAACAAATAAAAAATAAATATTTAAAACTTTAATAAATAAAAAATATATTGAACTTATAGTTGATTTCAAATCAATTAAAATTGCATTTTTTATAAACAAAATATCAATTACAACTATATATAATAAATTAGCTTTGATTTAATTTTAATTGATTTGAGTTTTTAAGTTTTAAATCTAAATTAAAGTTTTATTTTATTTAACATTAAAGTAAGATATTTATGAACGAAATAAAGGCATAAAATTTTTTTTATAACAAAGATATAAATATTAATTTGATAGAAATCAATCAAATAAATATTCTAAATAAAAATTTTAG
The DNA here is from genome assembly GCA_034693685.1 of Belba bartosi. Taxonomy (NCBI): domain Eukaryota; kingdom Metazoa; phylum Arthropoda; class Arachnida; order Sarcoptiformes; family Damaeidae; genus Belba; species Belba bartosi. The sequence continues at coordinate 709 of JAQFXP010003148.1, read as the reverse complement.
CTGTAACAGTTTTAAACATAAAATATTAATTATATTTAATTCAAATGCATTGACAATTGTAATTATAAAAAATTCAATTACAAGTTGAATCTTAAAATTATATTAAATTACAAATTAAATAAAATTATACAGATACAGATATAAATATGCATTTTTAAAATTTTAACAGTTTAAGCAACCCAGAATGCTCAATTTGTATGCTTTGCAATTTGATAAATTAATAATTTGTAATAATTAAACTTTGTAATTATTAAATTCATGTATTATTCACAGATCTGGCAAAACTAGGCATAATAAACAAACATTAATGCTAGTATGATTTATTAATTAAAGTTTGACAGTTGTATCGTGCAAATAAATTGTTACAAATTAATGTGAAAAAGAGCAAAACAATGAAATATATTTTAATCAACTTGATTAACTTCAAAACGTATTCTATCAAGTATTTATAAAATTGCTTTACAAAATGCAAACAAAATTGACTAAATATTACACTTTATACAGTATGTGAATGCAATTTAACTTGACACTTATCTTAGAACATTCTTTTTATTTAGTACGCAGCATTTATTTAGATAAAATATAAAAATTGCCACATCTGATTATTCAGATGTGTCCATATTTTTTTTATCTAGTTAAATGCAGGAATCGTGAAGGGGAGATTAGGCAAAAATCCCCCTGATTTTGAAAATTTGGATTTATCCCCCCC
>JAQFXP010003147.1:0-13212 GCA_034693685.1 Belba bartosi | reverse complement strand
GTTAATATATTATAATTATTAAATGCTTAACAAACTGTAAATTAATATTAATAAAATAATCTTTCTATATATAAAAAATTTTAATTTTAAGTGAAACTAATTAATTGCATGTACAGGAATATCTATTTAAGAGTAAAAGTTTGTGTAATTATATTTTTATTTTAGTGGACGCATTTGCAAATATAAAAATTAATTATGTAACAAACTAAAAATTAGCTTTAATTTTACAGAATAACATTTTGCAAATGGTCAGCGATTTAGGTTCCTCCCCTAGTAAGTTGAGCATCTTTGATTGTTTTTGAGCAAGCAAAATTTTTTTAATTTTTATTTTTAAATATTAATGTTAGTTATAATTTAAAAAAATTTTAAATTATTTACCAGGAAGATTTAAAAAATAAAAACAAATATTTCTAGTACAATTGAAACCAATCATAAACACAAAACGTAAATTATATTTTAGGGAAATTTTTCAATATAAAAATTGAATTTATTTTTAAAATGCTCCTGGCAAATAATTTAAAAATTTTTTAAATTATAACTAACATTAATATTTGAAAATAAAAATTATAAAAATTTGCTTGCTCAAAAACAATCAAAGATGCTCAACTTAAAAGCATAGCAAATTTTGGTGTTTTAAAATTGTAGTATTGGCCAAAAATGTTCTAGGTAATAATTTTCAAAAATAAAAATACATGTATTTAATTATTTTTTACAATAAACATTTTCTATATCTTAAAATTTTTATTATTATGCTCAATTTTTCTGAACGGATTTTAATCTGTAACAATGAAACAAGTTAAAATTTGTGAATATTCTTAATAAAGTTTGTGTGTACCAACATTCCATAGTTGCAAAAATTTTTTGGATCTAATTTGACCAAGGATCTCTGAATAACTTGTAAAAAACCTATAAAGATAATTTTGCAAACGGCTGTATATATTGTTGTTGTTGATACTATTATAATAATAGAACTAAATCAGTTTGTTTTAGTTTAAAAATATTTTAATTAATTTTTAAAAATGTTTTGTCACATAATTAACAATACTATCATTTATTGCCAATTTAGTTTTTATAACCTTTATTAAGTAGATAGTAAAATGGCATAAAATTATTATTAATAATTTATTATTAAATACTTTAGGTCAAACATTATAACTTGGTTTTAAAAAATTAACTTATTGTACTTAAATCTATTTTAATGCACATAAACAATATTTGTTTTGTCGTCATTGAAAATAATACTTCAAAAATCCTTGTAATTATTGTTTTTCAAAGTTAATGTCGTACTAAACAATTAAATATTTTTTATTACAAAAAATATTTATATTATTTAAGAAAAAAAATCTCCAGCCTGGTTTTAAATTTCAAACCACAAAAACGGTGCAATTGTTGCAAACATTCTTTACTATACATACATTTTGTAATATAAAAGACTAATTTAATAGTAATTAATAAAAAAACCACATTAAGGACAATATCAAATACTGTATATCTAAACAATGGTAAATACACTACAAATTCTTAACTAATTATTAGTAGTAGTTATAAAATGTGTAAAAATATTAATTTAAAAAAAAGAAATATACCATTAAAAGCATATTAAGTAAAAGTAAAATAAAAGTTACTATATCATTCCCATAATTAATGAGTCATTTCTCAAACACTTTAAATTCAATTAGATTTTTCAGTACGAAAACAAAGAAAATAAAAAAGCTAATTTATTCTTTGAATTAAATGATCGGGATATGTTTATAGTGAGGTTGACATAGACTAACATCAGATTCTCTAAATAGAAAAAAAGCACTTGTAATGAAAAATTGCAGAATTGAAGGACAAATATACTGTATATTCACTCTTTCACTGCTTATATGGAAATACAAATACATTATTATTATTATACAGTTATGCCATTATAAACAGAATCCGAATTAATGTTTTATTTTTCTCGTTTCGCTTCAAACAACAACTTTTTCTCGATTTCAAACGTCTCTCGACTTTAGTTGTGCTAAAATTATGTTAATAAATATTAATAAATTTAAAAGTTTTTGTTGAATCGATTAATTGGTTAATTATTTGAGCGATGCCTTACTTTCGTGCACTAAAAAGCTATTCGTATCGAAACGCACCGAAAAAATTGATTCCAGCGATCATTGCGTGCAAATGTGTGCCATATCTCGTCGTTTTAGGATTTTTTATTTGTTTATGTGGTTTAATACCATTGTTTGTCAGATATGAAACCAATGAACAGATCGATGAACAGATCGATGAGATTCCGCCTACTAATCAAACTTTGACCGCAATTATCGCTGAATCTAATAATACTATTGAAGACAATAATAAGCGATCGACTGAACATCAAGACATCGATTATATTTGTAAATATATTTATTTTATATAAATTATTATTTTTAAATAAAACATTTCCAAAACTTTTTTTAATGTTTAAAAATTTTTAAATAGTTTTAATTTTGTTTTACAAATAAAAACAATTTACGTGACTTAAATCGGAACAACAGAATTAGTTTTATTTTGTATAGATTATATATGAATTAAATTGCTTATAAAAAATTTTTTTTAATTAGTCTAGTCAATTTTATTTTTAATTAAAAAATTTAACATTTGCTTTGGTGTTAAATTTAAAATTAATTTTAGTTATCTAATTAAATTCTTAATTTAATCAAATATAGCTAAAATAAAATTTGAGGAAACAGAATTAAAATATTTTTGTTTAGCAAATGTAATTAATAAACTGTAAGATATTTTACTTTTTTACCAATTGTACAAAAGTAGTATATTTTACAGTTTATTAATAATTAAATATATTTATATTTTTGAATTGTCTGTTAGAAACACTAAAAGATTGTTGTGCAAATTTGTTCCAGGGTATTCATGTATAGGAATTGGTGGTGTATTGTTGATGAGCGGAATTGTTTGTTTGATTATTGCTTATTGTTATTTCAAAGACTACGAAAAAGACCGAATACGACACATCCAGATCACAGATTTAGATACAGATCATCCGCAATCAGTAATAACAGACCCTATTATTGATGGCATCGGATATCCCATTAATATTATCAATAAATCAAAACAATGCGAATATATGCCGATCTCTCAAAACAATAGCAATGTATACAAATCAACGACTGAACCAATTGTTAAATAAACTATATTTTGGTTATAATAATCAAAACAATAACACATAAAGTCAGGAATAAAAATAAGCACCTCAATGCCTTTTACTATAAATGCTTTAATTTTGACAAAGATACAATTAGGAAAATAAAATCAAATTTATCTTTGTACAATTAGTAAACAATTCTAAATTAATAGTAAATGTGATCTTTACTGAATTTCCGATTGATTTTCTAATTGATTTTTAATGAATCAATTATTTATTTAAAAGATATATTGTCTGACTCACCGATAACTTATTCAATCAGTTTATTAACTGATAGTGACTTCACTAAAATACAAATTAGGTAGAGGTACAGAGTATTGTATAGAATAAATTAATGATTCTTATTACAAGCATTTATTATATTCTATCTTTTTATTAAATTCTAGTCTTAATATTTAAATATTATTTTTGTATAATTATATAAACTTGTTTTTTGTAAATTATTTATGACATTAAAATCACTTTATTCAATTAATCATGAAAGTGTTCAAATTATAAATATTTAGAATTATTAATATGAAACTAAATTGTGCACAACTTTATGATACATTTGAATTTACTTTTAAATATTATGCTTAAAATGAATAAATTTAATAAAGATCTTGTTTGAAGGACATAAAAGCAGTAATATTTTGATTAATCAATTAATTAATGATTTGTATTTTTAGCTATAGTGTGGGCTCAACAGCATGTGATCAGCATATTGTAACTTATAGTATATTAATTTTTGAATATTTTTTTAATTAAGCAACTTTAATTTAAGTAGGAATTAAAAGCAAATTTGATATTATTTGTAGACGTTGGTTTATAAAATTTCTATATTAAAATTAATTATTTTTACAGAATTTGTTTAAGGGTATATTATAAATTTTAAAGACAAGAATCAGGGAAGATGAGGAAACACTCAGTTTAGTTTGGACATATTCAAGAGCAAACATTGAGAAAGGGAATCGAGCCAAATATTCTACTGATTTTAAAAATTGGCATTCATCCTCTAGCATTTTGTCAACGAAAAGGTGCCGTTTTACTTTTTTGGGTTTTAGGAAATTTCCCTTAACTTGTTGCTAAATCCGGTTAAAATTTGTAAAATTTTCTCATAAATATATAATGTTTTTAGCGTTTATAAAAAAAATCCTCACTTGACCCCCCCCCTCCCCTAAATCAGCCAACATTCTTAATCTCTGTTTAAGAGTGAGCTCTAAATTAATAGATAGAAACATCGTTTGCAAAAAAACATCTAGCTACGAGTTGTAAAATATATTTTATTTTAGAGTTTCAGAAAATCAGCCGATTTATAAAAAAAATGATATTAAACCCTATATAATTATAATATAATTTAATTGTATTTAACTAGATTTAACCTATATTTAGCACTACGTAACACTACCTGTACTTTAGGAAAAATTTGCTAGTTCTAACCATAAAACTAAAAAAAGGTATATCTATTTACAAATCAAATGCTAGAAGGAATAAATGCCAATTTATAATATTTAAGGAATTGTAAGGCAAAAAATTATATCAAAATTGATATTAAGAAATATATTATGATTTTATAGCGGAAAACATGTCTCAGTTAATAGAGTTAATATGTTCTCAGATTTGTTTGAGTTAATTAATAATTTAAAAATACCCTTGATACAAATTTAAAAGATTACCTGGTTGAAACCTTAAAATTTAGGGATTTTTCAGAAAAGTTACCTGGGTGACCTACCTGGTAACCCTGTGACCAAAGTCAGGTCTTACCTACATGTGTTATATGTAAAAAAGCTACCTGGGCGCTATATGACAAATTTAAAAAAACTTGGGTTACCTAACTGGATGACCCTGTGCTTATTTCACAGTCTGACATACCTGTGCTGTCTGACCTGCCCTTCCTGGGCACACACTCCGTACAAAAGTACGTAAATTCACATTACACTCTTGGTGAGCAACAATACTGAGCAATTTTCCAGGGCTACTAATTATATTTTACAAAATTATTTTTAAAATATCAAAATTTTAATATGTTTTTAAATAATTTTAACCAAACATTTTGAAAATGAATGCCTTATTATTAAATTTAAAATTATCATGTATAATAGGTGCTCTTAATTTGCATTTTGATTTGATATTTACTGTTCAATTTAACAAAAATCTTTATTTAAATTTTTAAAAATCTGCTACATGCTAAATTTTTGTTTATAATATTTTTACCAAAAATACGCAAGTAAAAATTATTAATTTAAATTTTATGATTATTTGGTAGCACATACAATGTAAACCAAATTAATAATTACAAGAATTTTTTTATTTTTTAGCGTTTATCTTTACTGTCAATAGGAAATTTAGAATGTTATAATACGTACATGCAAAGTCTAATTAGTAATGTAATTTAGCAATCACGTTGCAATAAAAAAATTGACTAGACTAAGTTTACTCTGGATAAATTTTTATTTTAAGATATAACCTTCGACATTCTAAATAAACGACTAATAAGTAAGTATTAAAATTTAAATTACATTTTCAATTAAAATTATTTTCAAAAGATATCGTTAAAAAAATATTAATAATATCTTCAATTTTTTCTAATATTTAGTTTAGACTTCTTTGTCTTCATATACAGACATACGACTGGTTTGACTGAAAACTTTCAACTGGAACGGTGGACCTTGAAAAAGACTGTCTCATGGTTAAAATTATTTATTAGCTTGACTTTTTTTCGACATTGTACTAAAAGCGAAAGTATTCTCACTGTTTTAAGTGTTTATATTTCAAATGTATTCTCACAAATATTATAATTTCATTGATTTTCATATGAAAATACATTGTATATAAAGTACTGTATATACAGTAGTAGGCCTGACAAAACCTAAGAGTTCAATCTGTTTGTTAGTTTTTTTTTGCTGTTTGTTTACAACGACAAAACAAGCTATCTGCAGTGAATCGCGATTCACTTTGCAGATATATTGTTTTTTTTAATGTTTAATAAATAGTAAATAAAGATAACTTACAGTTTGAACTCTTAGGTTTTGTGCAGACCTAGTAAATTATATAGAGTATATTTAATATAACTTATATAAAGTATATTTATTATTATAATTATAAACTCTTTTAATTTAATGAGTAGTTTTATAACAAAACTAACAAGTAGGTTAAAAATAAAATAAATTTCAATATAATAAGTTATTATATTATATTATTAATAACTACAGTAAAAGTAGTGCGTATAGTAGACTACTAGCAACAAAAATTGAAATCCATGGGATAATCAGGGGATAAATTTTTCCGAAAAAATTATCCAAAAATCTAGTGGGTATTAGGGGATGGTTTTTCCTAAAAACACTAAAACCCCATATATTTATAATAAAATTTTACCCAATTTAAATGAATTTAAACTAAATTTAGTTAATTTAGCTGAATTTAAACCGAATTTAGCACCAAATTAAAGAAAATTTCCCAATTTTGGTTTAAAAATTCAAAAATTTTGCCGATTGCTTCGGCGGCTGACAAAAAGTTGAGTGCGGTGCTTTTTTGCTGACCAAACCTAGAGTGGGGATAAATACCAATTTCAAAATCAGGGTGGAATTTTTGGCTGATCCTCCTTCACAATTCCTATTAATAGTATCATATATGCAAAATATAATACATTGCAAAATAATTACAAATTAACTACAAATAATAATATATAATAATTATTATTATTATAAAACTGTAATTAACTTTAACAAGTATATTTTAAGTTATATTTATTCTACTTACTAGTATATTTACTGATTTTATAGTTATATTTTATATAAATTAAAATTAAAAATAATGTAATTTAATTACGGTAATAAATTAATAATTAATTAACTTTAAAGAACATTTAGCAAAAATTAAATAAATATGAAATTTGGATAATTCAAAAAGTATTTGCTTATATTCAGATACTTTGGTTTCGATCCAAAATATACTGCCAAATAAACTCCCAGCACAATTTTAACTCGGAGTTTTACTCGGTTTTGTATCCTATCTTAAAATTGTTTGTTTTACACATTACATAAGCAATTCATATATCGGCAAATGTGCTAGTTAAATTCGGAAAATAATTAATTTAATAAATTAGATATATTCTACAATAAGTAATTCTTAAGCGAATAATATAAGTTTAAAATAGAGTAAAATAAGAATTTCAATTGTTGTTAGTTTAGAGTCTAAATGTGAATTTAATTTTATAATTAGAAGTGTATTGAAAATTTATTATTATTATACTTTACAGTATGAAAGTTTAGAATTTCTAAATTATTGATAGAAACAAAAAGTAAAATAAGTTTCGAATTTCAGAAACACTATATAACCGATGTATTCGCTCTCAAAATAAACTAATAATATCTAATCTACTTATTAATAGATAAATAAATTGAGGTAAACATGTCAAAATTGACATATGCTGAAATGGTAATTAATTTTGACGCCTTGTATTTGAAGTAATCAAAATTATTTGTTTAAAATGATATTTAGTAAAAGTTTTAATATTTTTATTAATATAATTAACATAATTTTGTTAACTATTTGTTTAAGTCAAACACAATCAAAGGTAAAAATAAATAAATAAACTTTGATAACAATTTTATTTAAAATAATTATTTATATAATAGGAACAAGCAAAAAATGCCCAATTAATGCCATATCCGCAACAAGTAGTTACATACAATTCAACTTTACTAATAAATTCAACAAATTTTAAATTTCTAACAAAAACTACAAATAAATGCGAAATATTGAACGAAGCGATCGAAAGATACCATAAATTATCGTTCATTAGTGACTGCAATAACTTGAATCATAAGTTAACTAAAGAACTAAAGGTAACTGAAGAACAAAACTCAAACCCAATCGAAACCAATGATTATTTAACTAATATTACAATCGAAGTGAGAGGTAATTGCAGTGACGAAGAATGGCCACACCTGGACATGGATGAGATGTACACATTGAGAATAGACACCGAAGACTTTCCCGCACAGGCATTCATATTCTCAAATTCAATTTGGGGCGCATTGAGGGCTTTGGAGACATTTTCACAACTAATTCAACACAAATTCGATACTATTTTTACGGTTAACTCGACATATATTCTCGATTATCCGCGTTTCAGCCACAGAGGACTACTTGTTGACACTTCCAGACATTTTCTGCCAATCCATACATTGCTGAAGAACTTAGACGCCATGTCGTACCACAAGATGAATGTCTTTCACTGGCATATAGTCGATGACCAGTCGTTTCCTTATGTGAGCGAAACGTTTCCTAATTTGAGTTCAAAGGGATCTTATAATTCGAGAACTCATGTCTACAATAGCGGAGACATTGAAACTGTTGTCCAATACGCAAGAGTTAGAGGTATAAGAGTTTTGGTTGAATTTGATACTCCCGGACACACCCTTTCATGGGGTGCCGGTTATCCGGAACTGTTGACTCAGTGCTATAGCGAAGGCAAACCAAACGGAAAATTTGGTCCATTGAATCCGAGCCGTAATTCGACTTTCGATTTCATAAACTCTTTATTCAAAGAAGTAATTCGAAAATTTCCGGAACAGTACTTTCATTTGGGTGGGGATGAAGTTAACTACTTGTGCTGGCAATCAAATCCCGAAATTCAGTTATTTATGCAAAAGTTGCGAATAAGTGGTAATTATCGTAAACTCGAAGAATACTATTTTAACCATCTCTTGGATAATCTTAAATCGCTTAATAAGAATTGGATTGTATGGCAGGAAGTGTTCGACAAATTGCCCGAACTTTCCAACAATATTGTAGTGAATGTCTGGAAACCCGACTTTCAAATAGAAATGTATGAATTGACTAAATTGGGGTTTCGGGTGATTTTGTCTTCAAATTGGTATTTAAATAAAATAAGTTACGGATACGACTGGTTTGAGTACTACAATCTGGAACCATTCAACTTCAATGGTACGAAGCAACAAAACGAGTTAGTTATTGGGGGACAGGCGTCGATGTGGGGTGAGTGGGTCGACGCCAACAACTTTATTTCCAGAACTTGGTTTGTATTTAAATGATAAGAATTATCTGATTTAATAATGCATTAAATATTAGGCCGCGATCAATGGCAGTGGCGGAGAGGCTCTGGAGTTCCAAGAATATGAATAATCAAACTGAAGCTCAGTATAGGTTTGTGACCCACAGGTGCCGAATGTTGGAAAGAGGGCTCAGATTTCAACCAATTGTTGAGCCCAAGGAATATGAATTTGGATTTTGTAAATGTGATTATGAAGTATAGAATTCGATAGATCTAAACATTTAGTACATTAAGACTAAACAGATTTAATTATTTAGAATAAACAATATTTTTCAACTATAATACAAAATTTTTAAATTATTAACATGTACTTTTATTTTTAAAATTAATATTTGAACTTATAAATGTTTTTGACTAAATTATCAAGTTAACTTAAATCAAATAAATTCCTTTAATATCCTAAGAATTCTTATATTTTATTTAAAGATTAATCTGAATTAATTTTAATTATAATATTCTAAAACATAAAAATTTAATCAATTGTATTAAACAAAATTCAAATTACGCTCCATTTATATGAATTGGATTATTAGTCGGCTTTGATTCAACTGTTGAGACTATGTCGGGTGAATTAGAACTGGAATTTATAATTTTTATTTGTTTGCGATCATCATTGGCTACACTTTTGCAGTACTTACTTACACTTGTTGTTCGGTCTGTGCTGTCTTAACAGTTTTGACCAGTGGCGGTGCCGGTGCTAATACCGGTGCCGGGGCTGGAGCCGGTGCCGGAGCTGGAGCTGGAGCCGGTGCTAAATGTTCGCTTGATGTTTGCAATGTAGAGCCGCACGGATTTTGTTTATAATTCAGTTTAAATCCTCGGCCACTGTCTCTTCGATTAGATACAAATCTAGCCGTAAAAGGACCCGAACTGTAAAAAAAATTAAAAATTACTTTAATTATTAATATTCGACTAATTATTTAATTACTGTAAACTAGGGATCATGGAAGGGATTTCCTAAAAATATGGCCAAACTCCTAAAGAGGTATCAGAGAAGGGATTTTTAATGCTCAAAAAACCTATATAATTATAATGCAATTTAACCGGATTTAAGCTAAATTTAGTTAATTTAACTAAATTTAAACAGGACTTAATACCAATTTAGTTAAAATTTCTAATTTTAGCTATAAAACTATTTTAAAAAATTGCAGGTGGCCTTCAGTTGCTGGCTATTTATAACATGGGTACTTTTTCGAAGATCAAATGATAAAAGCAAATAAATGCAAATTTGTAAAATCAGGGGAATTTTAACTTAATACACCCTTCTGAAATTCTATGTTAACTCAAATAAGTTACATAAAAAAGGTAATCAAATTAGTTTAGTTAAATTTCATGTATATTTTAAAATTAGTCTAATTTAAGTGCCAAAAAATATTTAACACTGCACGTATAATGAATAGAACCCTAAATTACCCTTGGTCAGTGACCGAATCAGAAGTGGTCAGATTTTTGTAATCCACTGCCTTTGGATTCAAACGGTAGCCACAAAATCGAATTCCATTTAATAGGAGGTAGTCGTCGGGACATTGGGCAACACCGGCTGCGGCCACACCTTTGGTCAAATTGGGATTGACTATAGCAAAGGAGGGGTCGTTGAGCGTCGGTACGAGACTCGAGTGGTTCGATACGGTATAGCTTTGAGAGCAGAAGTACTGCTCTTTTCTGAAACATATACTATAGTCTAAGTTATTGATATAACCGATGCCTTTCAACTGCACTTCAGACAAATGATTTGGATTTGGATTAATGTCTGCCATTATGTGAGCGTTTGATTGCTGAAGGAATTCATAATTAAAACTCATTATATCTCCAGTCGGACCCATGAAATACTGCAAACAATTTGGTGGAGCTATAGGTTGAAAAGGTTTAGACATTTATTTGAAATATTATCAATAAATTTAATATTTTTCATTTAAAGAATATTTGTGTAAATTGTGAGAGAATTTTGCAAATATAAGTTAAAACTTAATTTATTGAAGTTTTTAATTGACAGAAAAATTTATCCGAATTATAATAATTAAAATTCAATTTAATTATTGATGAAAAAGATGTGCAAAAACAAGAGTTTATATTAAGTGCATATCAACTGTTCGTAAATTAATTCTTTAATTTAGATTTAGAACCTCTCGAAGGACTCATGCATTCAATTTGCGAAACAAGAATATTCCATCGCCTCTGTCCGGGCCCATCGGTGCGCACATTTAGGATAACTGGCCCCTGGACTCCATCCACGTCTACATACACTGTAATAAAGATCATATTTAAATAAAGTAGAAAATTCAAGTGAGTATTTGGTCTTACTGTGCCGCCCGGTATTGAAACCACAAATTTGAGGCACAATAGCATTGAGATTCTGGCCAGTCACCATAAACCGATCCATATCGCAGTTGCCTTCGTTTGGCTGCACTAACTCAAAGTCCATAAAATCGAGTCTTTGTTGTAATTGATAACAATTAGCAAATCTTTTATGATTTAATTGAGTGACAATTATTTTATGCTTTTTATGCTCACCTTATTTGACAAATTCTATTAACGCCCGGAATTTTGTGTGTAGTTAGCGAACAAGTATTGGTGTTGTTGTAAGAGGAAGGAAAGCCTGGATTTGTGAAATATGTTGAGTTTTGAGCCGCTATACCACCGCAAGTGCGCGGGACTTAAAGTGAAAAGTTTCAATTAATTGCTACTAAAAAGTTATTTTATATGTTTTGATTTTATAACATATATTATTTTTTAAATAATTAGTATTTAATATTAATTTAATTAATTAATAATATTAGAAATACTTACAAACACAGCAAACATTGCTGACACCACATCTGCCAATAGGGACTCCACCTTGCTGACGACAGGTTAGGCTCGAATAGCAGGTTCCTTTCATTGTCTGCACCGATTGATTAGGTGTTCCCGGTATTAATGTTGAAACTGAGCATGATGGACCAGAGCTCAGCAAAAGATTACCGACTAATTAGTTACAAAAATTATAATAATAAATATATTAAAAACAAAAATATAATTTGAAAAAAGTATACAAAAGTCGTAAAAAAGTTTGAATTTAAAGTTTTGTAGTTTTAGAAAATGATTTATTTGACTTTAATTACTTGTTAATACTGAAGAAAAATATATCGAAAACAAAAATAATAAAACAATTAAATTAATTTTAATATCCATTAGATTATGAAAGTTAACTATTATTATAATTTGAAGCAATTTAAAGGAACTGAAGTCTGAGACTAGAATTTCAGATCATTTCGATCGTTGAGTAAACTCTAAATAAATGATTAAAAGTATATGAATTACAATTATATCGAATAAAATACAATACATTTACAATTAAGCAATAAAAAATTATTTTATATTGAGAGTAAAATTTCGATATTATCTACAAAAATGTATTCGACATTCAGTTCAAGCCTATTGTGCGACAAAGAGGAGGATTTTTACGCAATTCGTTAGGTTTTGATAGTTATTGTATGACATGTAAAAGCATTGCTTTTTTATCATTGAAATCGTGTCCCAAATTTGACGCTTCGCTAGAAATTTGATTTTATTTTTCAATAATTTATTATTCATAATAAGCCCACAATCACTACAATTACTATCTGTTCGTCTCTTAGATTGACCCTAATTTCACTCATTATTATCCGAGAGATAAATATTATTAAACTATTGAATGGATTTTTTTTGAGGAAATAGACATTTATGCTCATTATAACCATTTCAATAATTATTGTTAATTATTGTAAATATTAATAAGTTATGCATTTTATTGTGTATTGTTTGGCAAAGTTTCGTCTTATTAGTGCCAAATGAAAATCGAGTTTTGGACTAACAGTACATAAGGTCAGCGAAATAATTGAAGCAACGGGGGGAATATTTAATTTTTTTTTCGCTAATTCGACATCGTTTTTGGTTTAAAATTTAGTTAAAAATTAAAAAATATGTATTCAATTGTTTATAAATTACCTTTATTTGT
>JAQFXP010003146.1:0-13215 GCA_034693685.1 Belba bartosi | reverse complement strand
GAGAGAGAGAGAGAGAGAGAGAGAGAGAGAGAGAGAGAGCATAAAATTTTGATCTGTAGTCAGAGTTAACTCAACATTAAATTATAAAATATATATATAATTCCAAAACTCAATACTAAGTAAGAAAATTCAGTCAATACTAAACATAACGAATAAAAATCTATAAAAATCTTTCGCTCATTCGCTCTGACAATCTGTGCCGTCATTGGGCCCTATCGTTAGATTCCGATCCCTTCAGTATTTAGATTTCCCCCAAATTTTTGCCATCAATTCGTTTATGCGTTTTGTTTACTCGTTTGGGAGAAAATAGTTGAGAAGAAGAAAAGATGTGATGACTTAAGCGAATGAGGATTACTCAATATGTTGCCATAGCAACCGCATCCCTTGCGACGAGTGGTTTATACAAATATAACTCAATGTATAATAAAAATAATGATTATAGAGATCGTTATCTTAAACCGTTTCGGACTCCACCCCAATAGCCCGACCCGACATAACCCGATTATATATTTATTATAATTTTTTTTGTAGAAAAAAGTTATATATGTTTTGTCAATATTTTAATTTTTTTAATATAATTAGTTTTAATATATTTTAATTTTAAAAAATAAAAATTGTATTTAAATTTTTGATTTAGTGTTAAACTTTGATAAATGTTTAGGTAATTTATTGTTAAAATCTTATCTTGGCTCAATTTGGGTTTGTTCCTGGTTCAAACTATGCGTCTAATATATTATGTATAAAAATGATTTTTTTTCTATCAAGCTCGTAAATATTTAGTATGTATTTATCTCAAGTGTTGTATATGAAGAAAAAACTGTATTCACAGTTTGATATCTATTTTGCATAGCATAACATACATTGTTTATAAGTGTATTAAAAAAAATTTGCATTTTATTAATATAAATGTTTTTCCGCTTATTTTTAGAGAAAAGTGTTTGGTGAAAATTATAATTTGATTTTAAACATATACCGGGAATAAAACGTTTTCTTTTAATTTACAAATAATTTTATAAAATAGTTTGCAATTTGTATATCGAGTGACGACTGTATGTATAGCTTTGTCTGTTGAGTGGATTCCCTTTAGTGCTCTTTCGAGTGGTTTTTTCTCTAATTCTTCATATGTTTCACATTCTCTCTCTCTCTCTCTCTCTCTCTCTCTCTCTCTCTCTCTCTCTCTCTCTCTCCCTTCTCTCTCATTTCCTCTCTCTCTCCTCCTCCCTCCTGCTCTCTCCTGCTCTCTCTCTTACTCACTCTCCTTCCTCTCCCTCTCTCTCTTTCCCCATAAATATATTTCTCAATAAATTTACTCATCATTTGACTACTTATTTGAACACAAATTTAATTTCAATTTATTTTCTCAAATACTATACAAAAGAAAATATTTTCATAAATTTCGTAACAATTTATATCATTTAAATTAAAAATAGTCGCTAGTTGAATGTTTAATTTTCTTATATAAGTTTTTTAAATTATATAAATTTTGTTTTTAAAATCATATTTCGCAATAAATATAAGAATAAAATTCAAATTTTAGTTCAATTTTCAAATAAATACTAATTATTATTATTCACATCTAAAAGCCCGGACTTATATTCCGGGCCTAATTTCGGCGCACAGTCTGTGCACTGGATTTTAAATATATGACTAATTATTGAACTAATTAACAATTATTTTTAATTAATGTTAATTAAGAGTAAAAACTTTTGTATCAAATCAATAGCGACGGAAAAATTTTTCTAATCCTATTGTCATTTATTTTATGTTATTTTTCTTATGTCAAACAATATTTTCAACATAAATATAAGCAAGCTGAAGCATCAATAAAAATATTATTATAACTTTTAGACTAACTAAATAACCTAGGGCAATTCAATAGAAACCAATTGCTGATGTCAGTTCATATACCATTGCAAACGCTGTAAACATATACAACCATGGAAATAAATATATGTGCTGCATTATTTATTATTTTGTATGCTTGATAATTTATAAAGCAAAATATTTTTTAACTGAATAACTGTTTAAATGTATAAATTGTAAAAATACATTTTAATTTGTTTTTTAGTTACCTATATTTAAAATCTAGCATGTTATTGTAAATTTGCTAACAATATGTTAATTTTAAAAAATTTATTATATTTATAAATTTTAACGAACAAGTACAAATTATTTGCTACAAAATTAATTAAATACAATAATTTGAAATAAAAACTAAAACGCAGCTAGTTATTTCTATGACTGTATATACTGTAGTCTATATATAATACATATAAACTGACGATAACTGAGTCTTTAGGGCTTTATATATATAATATTTTTATTCTATTATTTTATTAGTCTATCAAATATATACAGAATTATATTTTTGGAAAATATTTTTCGAGTCTTTCGAAAACTTTCTATTTTTATGTTTTCTTCTCTTCCCTCTTCCAGGCCTTTCTCTCCTATTCCCCTTCAAAACAAAAATCGATTTCAATATCGAAATTAAAGTTTTTTTCTTCTATTTTATATTTTACTAAATGTTTAATTTATTTTTCTTTTTTTCTAAACTTTATGTTTGAAATAAAAATATATTTTTTGAATTTATAAACAATTTTTTTCTCTATTTGTATTGATATATAAAGTTAAGTAAATTTGTGTTTAAAATGTGTTTAAAATTTAGTATTAGTTTCACATTTTTAAAGCTATACTTTGTTTTAAAAGTTATTTTTTATTATAAATATATGCCTTTATATAGTGATTAAGAATTTTGCGCATTTTTGCACATTTTTCTGCAATTTGTTTAATAAATAAATAAAAAAAAATTTAGTTATAAACAAAATATTTTTTGTACACTATTGGTGTGTAAAGCAATTATAAATTTTCGCATTTTTTCGCATTTTTCACATTCGTATTCAATTGCTGTTTAGACTATATTTTTCGAAAATTTATTTATATATCGAATATATTCGGATCCGATGTTTGTATAAATAAAATATTTGCAAACTTTTTATTTTTCTTATTTACTTCAATGTCTCAATTTATAAACAAATTTCGACTTTTTTTTGCTAAACATTTCTCTATTTTCTACATAACGTTATGTTTCGCAAAGATTAGAAAAAATTTATTCAAGCTCATTTTTATTTATTTATTTATTCAGACAGTTATTTATGTTTGTTTAAACCGTATTTAGATTTTTATGCAAAAATATATACAATTTTTATTTAGGTTTCACTTTTGCTATTCAATCGAAACATTTTATTTTATGGAAAGAGTTTTTGTCTCATAATTATAGTAATGATTAAAAAATATCAAATTTAAATAAAACTGTTTTTAAGGAAAAATAAAATTTCTATTTATTATAATTTTATGTTTGAATAAATTGTTTTTTAATTTTTATTTATGTGTTGTTTATAACTAGTCGTCGATAAAAATGCAATTTGCTTTAATTGAATGAAAATTTTGTAATAAAAATAATAATAAGTTTTTTTTACTGTTGTTTATGAATAATGACTTAAAATGACTTGTACATGCTGGTTTTAAAACTTTAAAATAAATTTTGTTTTTATAGTTATATCTCAATCAATAATTAGGACAAATATTTTTAAATATTAATTTTTTTTATAACTTTATTTGGCAAATAATTTGGTTTTAATATTAACTTAATTATTATTATTAAGTTTTAAAATTTAAAATAAAAATAAATATTAAAAATAATTTATTTCTAAATTAAATATAAATTACTATTTAATTAATGTGTAAAACATTTACTAAATTATCAATTAATTAAATCATAATTTTAGTTAAAAAAATAAATTATTTTAAAAATAATAATAAAAAATAAATATAAAAAACAAATTATTATAAAATTTTTCAAAAATGCTAAAAATAAGTATAAATATAACAAAAATATATTTATAAATAAAAGCTAAAAATAGCCAAAAAACTTAATTTTTACAAAAATTTATTCACAAAAACTATAGACAAGAAAAGAAAAGTTTAAGAACACAAGTGTTACGTAAATTCCGATTACATCCTATAAACTAACCTAAAGTGCATTTTCGAGTTTTTAAGCCTCTCTTAGGCTATACATAAGGCGTCGAAAAAGACACCAAAAAAGTAAAGACATTATAAGAATAAATACGTCGTCTCCTGAGCTGTGCCGGGAATTAGAGTTAAGCAGAAAAAAAATTTTAAGTTTTAAAGTCAAAGCAATTTTCAAATGTCCGAACAATTTGTGTGTTTGAAGTGAAAAGACTATAAAAATGTGTACAAAAAAAAGTCTACAAAAAAGAGTAGGAAAAAGTGTACAAAAAAATGCTATAAAAACAGTTGAGAAAAATGATTGCATTTCATACATAACGAGAGGCGAACACAAGTCGACGAAAAATTGTCGCAAAAATAAAAGATTTTATTTTTAACATTAAAGTAGTAGTCCTTTAGGGCCCCAAAAGAGAGGCCGAAAAATAGTCCATTAAATTGGAGCCGAAAACTGTCCCAAAAGAGTGAAAAAAAAATTTGACTTCAATTCATAGATAAAGCGATAAAAAGTGTTGAGACAACAGACACTTTGAAAGGGAAAAACTTTTTTTTCTCAACTTTTACTTACATTTCTTATATATATTTATTCTCAAAACCCATTACAAGCAATAATTTGACGACAATTTCGGCCTATTTTTCGGCCTATTATTCGTACCAATAATAGTCTGTTACGGAAATGCACTTGCTACAATTGGGTGTAAATGTGTCTCTTGATAGACGTTTGCCAATGTATATGTGAGTTTGTGTTTGACTTTTTAAGTATGTACTGACCGTTTAAGCCCTAAACCAATGATTGTCTGCTCTTTTGGGATCTATTTTTCATAATTTAGTTATTTTTCTTACAGTTTTTGTATATGTTTTTGCTTTGCATTTGCAAATCACAAGCCTTTTCACTCTTTAGGGGTTTTGATCGCTTCCCGCCTTTCTCTCTCTCTCTCTCTCTCTCTCTCTCTCTCTCTTGCTCTCTCTCTCTCTTTCTCACTCACTCACTCGCTCTCACTATATGTGAACGATAGAGAAGAGCTGATGAGAGTGGCTCTGAGAGAGAAACACTTTTTTAGATTTTTCACTTTTATTTTGTACGAGTCTTAGAAATAATTATAATTTATCCTGTGCTGTCTAGTGCTGTCTAGTGTTGTCTAGTGCTCTCTAATGCTGTCTTGTGTTCAACTGCACTAGTATTGAATCCGTGACCAACTCAGCGATGTATTACTCGAATCACACACGACCTCAGATATCATCAATTATGTATTGCGAGTCTATTCCCTATGTATTGCTAATGCATTGCTTTTTTCAAAATTTTTGCTAATTTAGAAAAGAGAGAATTCTTATGAATATGACTTCCAGTTCTCCATTGCCTAATGTATATCATTAATTGGATTTAAACTTTGATTAAAAAGCACATAAATTGCTAAAAACAATTGTGTTTATAATTGCAATCAATAAAAAGTTTGTCAAAAACAGCACCGAATCCCAAATCGATTCCTTTATTACTCTTTTTCTTATAATTACAGTATATGCATGTTCTTTTTATTATTTCTATTTTCACTCTTAGAATAGTTAACTTATTAGCCCTCAGGCGCTTCCATAGCACTAAAGCGAAAATAGAGAAATGTTTAAATGTTTAGTTTTCCAAAAACCTAAACAACTGTTTTGAATGTGAGAGAGCTTTGAGAGCCGAGATGTGCAGACTATGAAAACATTTGGCGAAAATTGTTTTTAACTCACTAAAATATAATTATTTTTTGTTGTTCAAACAATTAACATGTTTTCTAAAATATTTTGTCGATCATTTAACTTTTGAAATAATTAAATCGCAAATAGACATTAAAATAATGTAAAGTTATTTTTATTGAAGTCTCATTTATTTCTTTTCATTCAATTTAATCGATTGAAAGGTATTTGCGATCGAAGGCAACAAATCTATCGAAAAAAATAGTTTCGTTTGGCACAAAATTAAGCCCAACTTATTTTTTGCTTTCAAATTATTTTTCGCTACAATAAAACTTTCAAATAAATTATATAAATTCTTCTCTTTCTTACTTTATTTCGATCTTTTTTTTAATGTCACGACTTTTGAAGTGTTCGCTAAAAAATTGTGAATTTCAAGAAAATTATTAGCTTTAAAAAGCAGTCGACTATAATACTGGTATAATATTAATATAAGTACTGTATGTATGTATATTACTGTATGTATGTATGTCTTAGAGCTTTCAATGAATTCATTGGCAAAGCACTGAATCTTTGCATTCGGTTTCATTAAATTTGATTTTTTGAATGAAACGCCAAACGCCTCCAATAAATAAACACTAATATTATACACAAATTCTTTTATTGTGTGAATTCAAGTCTCAGTTTCTCTCACTTTTAGTTTCAGTTTCTTAGGGTCGAAATCTAAGACTAATATTAATTTAAAGTATCGAAACTGTTATTAAGTTTTTTATTTTAAATAAATGTTTTATTGAGTTATCAAGTTGAAAATATAATTCAAATATTTTATATTCATTACATTTATTATTAGTTAATTATAATAATTATGTTAAGGTATTTGAAATCAAATTTTTTTTGCAATTTCATATTAATGTTTTAATTTGTCGGCACAGGTACTTGGGAATGGTAGGAGTAAGCCTTCCGCGAACTCCAACCCATCAAAACCACTTTTATTCAACCAATTATGCAAACAATTACTTATCTGAAGACCCATTACGGCAACACCTAATGCACAATAGCGTGCAATCGGGTGTCGGATCTGACTTCGAACGACATATAGGCCTAGCGGTGGCGTCGAGTGCCGGCGCTTCCAATGCTTTCTCGTCGTATCCATCGGTTGAGTCTTATAGTGACTCGAATTCGGTGGAACAGGAGAGCAGTTGTGCAACAATGCCTGGCCTCGTGTCCAAGCAATTGCAAGTATGTGAAGGTCATCCGAATGCTATGTATGCCGTGAGTGAAGGGGCAAAGAGAGCCATTCATGAGTGTCAGAAGCAGTTTAAGAATGAGCGCTGGAACTGCACCACCGAAGGCGACAAATCCGTGTTCGGACACACTTTGCAAAGAGGTTGGTTTGCTCGGTTTGGCTGATTTGCTTCCGTGCCTCCACTTTCAGTCATTCAGTGCTTTTGTTTACTCAATCCAATTAACAACAATTTATTCAAATTTAATTGAAAATATAATTTTAGTTAACTTGAGTGCACTTAGAGTTAGTATACTTTTCGAGTTCAAGGTTAACCGGGTCAGTAGGGGTAGAACCAACTATTTTTTCCAACTAATAGATTGATTATAATTGCGCTGTAAATGGCGAACATATCCCCGGTAATTTTGCATTTAGTAAATTTAACTATTTTAACTGAATTTATAATTTAATCCAAATTTAAATGTAATTTTAAAATTTTGTTTGATAAAACGTAAAAAATTAAAACCACCTTAGCAAAATATAAAGGGAGTGTTTATTTTTTGATCAAAACTCATGTATATACTTTATATCCTCCTTGGCTGGCCTTGGGTTTTCAAACTTTTAATTGTTGCAAATTTTATAAATTAAGTCAAACAACGAAAATAAAAACAAAAACAGACAAAAATCAAAACTATAAATATAGAAATTAATTAAATTAACTTTTATTATGGAATTAGTTTTCACTATAATCACAAACTACTCATTTTAATATGGAATAATTTCAAAAATAAAAATAAATTGTAAATATAGATGAAATAATTAAAAATAATACTAAATAAACATGTTCTCTACTATAGGAAGCAGAGAAACGGCATTTGTCTACGCGATCACAAGCGCGGGTGTAGTGCACGCCATATCCCAGGCCTGCTCTGCCGGCAATCTAACCGAATGCTCGTGTGATTTATCACCGCAGGGGCACACAAACCCCGACGGCTGGAAATGGGGCGGTTGTTCCGACAATATTAGGTATGGCATGGAATTTGCCAAAACCTTTGTCGACGCACCCGAACGCGCGGCCCGGAAGAAGAATCGCGACATTAGGGCTATGATGAATCTGCACAACAATTACGCCGGAAGACTGGTATGTCTGCGTTTGGGATGTGTTTGGGATTTGGTTGGGATGTGGTTGGGATTGGGATTTAAATATGTTTAAATTGAGTTTTTCTAATAATTTGATAATTTTAAATAGAAACTTTTGCTCATTACTAATTAGTAAATTAATGAGCTGCTGTACATGTCTTTCAATTAATGAATTACTTAAAGTTATAGACTATAAGTCATATTTTAAAAAAAAAGTTTTCTTTACAACATAAGAGCTCTTCGTTCCCAATGAAAGAAAAATATATTTATTCATAAGTTTTGATAAAAGTTTGAGATATGCAGTGTTTAGAAGTCAAAGATGCCTTTAAGTGCCTTCAGATAAATTTGGGTCTCATAGACGTGAGTCAACTACAAGAGTGCTTACATTTTAATCTATTAGCTAATCAATTGATCATTTGATTCAATAATAGCCTTAAAACGTTGTGTGTTGTGTATGTTGTGTGTTGTGTGTTGTTGCGGGAGTGCACGTCAATCACATCTTAAGCTAATTGTATTTTTTAGTTCTTTATATATCGTATATATGCGTTGTTTTGCAATTTATCGCATTTTCAAATCCCGATTCAGGACTGGGCTATTGGCCATACATTTTGTTATTTGTTTTTTAGTCTGTCATATAAAACAAATTCAAAGTGATTGCAGATGAATAGTAACTTTGATTTAGACGTGATATGAATAATTGTGTGATTTATTTCGATGTAAAGCCCAGTTGTATAGGAATAATATTTTTCAGAAGTTGTTTCGATGGGATGGGAATTGGTTTCTGATGTGAAAGCTATTTCGAGGCACAAAATAATTAGAAGACATTTTCTCTTTACTAGTTTCGGGTATTTGCGAATGCAATTCAAGATTTATGGCTCAAAACTAATATATATAATCATTTCGCTCAAAGCCATTGTAGAATAATTGCTGTAATGGGTGTCTGTTTGGGAGTTTCGGACTCAATATCTGACAAACTTATCATTTTCTCTTTGATTACTTCATTATAATTTCATTTAACTCATATATTAAATAATTGTCAAAACTTTGCTTTAATAAATTAATTCTATATTATTTATATATTAATATTATTTACGTTAATTATCAATCTACTTCTTACCTAGGTTATTATTTTTAATCTATTTTACTTCGTATTAATTATTATTTTTTAATATATATTATTATATTTGTAATTAATTAATCTAAAAATAAATAAATTGTATGAAAATGTAAAAATCAAAAGTTTCTACTCTGACAATTTACAGAGTTGCCGCAGCAGCAGATGTTGTTGTCGTCTATCTGTGCGGACATTAATTCAATAAATAATGAGTAGTTTATATTTGATAAATGAGTTTTAGTACAATTATTCTCACTTTCAGATTTGTATTCTATTAAATAGAATAAAAGATCGAACGTAAGGACAGGAAATGTTTTCTATTAGCAGAATATGATTTCCATAAATAAGTCGTTAGAAAGACATCGCAATTCCAAAGGCGTCACTTGATTCCGACACCTGTAGTAGTAGTACTCCAACACCTTATCCGGAATTTAGTCTCTATCCGACCGATCAATTAATTATAGCTTTGTATTGTTTTACTCCCACCTACTCGACCACAACGACAAACAGTTGAAAATTCGTAATTATGTGACCATTTAATTCTCAAACTGATTTTTTCGCCACAATCATTTAACCTAGCAATTCTTTCTATTCAATTAAGAAGTGCTTAAGGAAAGTATTAATATAATAATATAAATATTTTATTCAATTTGCACTACATATACAGTTTACTAAATTATAATTTATTATATTATTTAATTTTAAAGTTTAATATTAATTATTTAATTAATAGATTTTGAAAATATAACTTAACCTAGTATGTTTGTGAGAACATAGTCAATCACTTAGTGTAAGCTCCATGAGTGCCCCAAATGATAATTGATTAGTTTGTAAGTGATAATTGTCTGCTCCCAATCATTCAAGTCAAAATCAATCAACTACTCCAAACTAGTGATTAATGTATCTTCTTGAAACAATGCTTAAAAATTAAGTTTAAAACCAAAATTAAATTTAATTATTTAAATGCTTAGATTATTTATTTTGTTTATTACTTCAATCCTATTGTCTCTACTATTGTATGAGTTATTAGAATTTGGGAAATATTTTAAAGATATCCAGAGATACTGTCATCTCTGATACAAAACGTCTTAAAGTATTTATTTGTTTCACTCAAGGCATGAAAAGTAGAATTGTTTTAAACATGTAAATTGTTTAGTCTGACGGGTAGTATTGGATTTCAAAAACTAAATTAAAAATATTAAATAATCTTTGCATAATAAATATGAGAAAAGCAAATGAAAAGTTTTGTGCAAATAATAAGATTAGTCTTTAAACTTTGAAAATTTTAAATAAATTTATTTTTAAACTTTGTGTTATTATTATATTTAGAGTAACAAAAATATACAAATAAAAAGAACAGTAATTATAGGGGAGACAAGTTGGATTCACAATTTTGATTGACGCTCGACTAAAGCATTCAAATTCTAAGTCAATCGTTAGTTTAGTCATAAACTAAATGGATATTTATTGCAAAATTTTAGATAAACAAAAAGTTAAAAATTTATTTAATTTTGCTTAAAATTGTTTATTCTTTAAAACTTTTAAAACTAAAGTTAAATAAATATATATTTGCATTCATTTAATTACATCCTATTGATGCCCTGGATGGTTTTATTGATTGCTTGGCAACCAAATAATTGAATTTTATTTTTGTGTTAAAAACCAATTAGTAAACCAATGTATTTGGAAAAGTATGTGTTGTTGATATAGTAGGAGTAGTAACACAAGTGGAAATCTACTATTAATACAAAGTGAAACGTAAATCAAAAAATAATTTGTTAAGAAAAATAATTTAGTGGCTATTTATTGTCAAATAAGTTATACTGAATTTTATATTTCAAACAATAATACACAATGTAGTCAATGCTGACAACTGTTCAAAAGTATTCAGTTTCATATGCTTTAAGGTTTTATTAAAGAGACATAATTTACTATAATATTAATATACGGTATCTTATGATAGGAACACATACTAAAGTATCGTCAGGTATCGTAAGGTACTGTATATCTGAATACCGGAATCGTTTCAATTCTAATTCACTATCTACTGAATAAATAGAAAATAATGAAACAATTTTATTATATGAGGCTATTGACTAAAAGTGATTGAATTGAAAATTATTGCCATTCCTACCAGGGCCACAACTCATAGAATTGCATTTAACCAATCAGTTTCGCAGTTTCTTGAGCATGATAGAAATACATTTTATGATTTATGCGCATAAACTATAAAATTAAAAACATTTGAATTATTTATGATTTCAATTGCTTTCTCACAAAATAAAAATTGTTTTTTACTTCTTTTCAATATAAACCTCTAATAAAAAAAAAGCAAATATTTAGTAATTTATTTGTCTTTTGAATATTAGTAAAGCTTTTTCTATTTGTTATCTGCAATCAAAATATTTTAATCTCTATACAACAATTTTTTAAGTTTAAATAAATGCCTGGCTTTCAAGTTTGACTTTTTGACTTGCTTAAAAAAGATTATTATTTCTGATAAGTTTTATATTGATTGTAAGAACAGTTGAAATTCTAAAAATAAATCACAAATATTTCAATTGAATTGAAGGCAATCTCAAACCAAATGGAACTGAAGTGTCGGTGTCATGGAGTGAGTGGTTCGTGTGAACTGAAGACATGTTGGCGAACACTGCCGGCGTTCGGTCAGGTCGGCCATACTCTCAAACAAAAGTACGAAAACTCGGTTCAGATTTCGGCCAAAGCGCGCAAACGACTGCGCCGTAAGGGCAAAGTCAAGCGCAAGGTGCCCGTCAGTAAGGAGGACCTGGTTCACATCCACAAGTCTCCCAACTTCTGCATCCAGGACCACAAGAAGGGCATTCTCGGCACTACTGGCCGCCAGTGCAATAAGACTTCTACCGGTCCCGAAAGTTGCAACTTGTTGTGTTGCGGGCGGGGGTACAACACTCAGGTGTTTCGGCAGGTGGAGAAGTGTCAGTGCAGATTTCACTGGTGCTGTTTTGTCACCTGTTCCGGTCAGTTCACAACACTTTTTACTATTTATATACCTATATCAACGATAGTGTTATAGTGTTTTATATCTTGTATGTTATAGTGTTATATGTTTACAAATATATTATTGAATATACTGTATATTAAATTTTAGGTCTGGGTGTTGTGAGAGCACATAATTATATAATAAAAGTAATTCTTAAAATTAATTAAAGCTGTGAATGAAAAGTAAGAATTACTTTTATTATTTAATATATGTTATTTTTCTATAATTATTTATTTAATTATTGTTTATTAATTAGAGACCAAACTAGAGCTCAGACAACAAATTTATTTGAAAAGACAAGAATAACGAAAGAAAAAACTGTATTATTTAGACTTGCTAGTTTATTAACGAAGTAAAGCTATTAATATATAGAAGTAAATGTAATTCTTTTTGCAAATCATAGCTTATAATGATTTTTTAAACTTGCTCATGGTTTTAAGAATATTCTTTAATATTTTTAAAACACAAAATAATTAAAACTCAACCAGTTCTTTTTTAGCTGCAATGGGGGTGTTAGATGGTTTTATGATTGCAATATTTATGCAATAAAAATGAGATTGCAAAGTTTAAGGTTGATTAAATTGCTTACAATATATAAAAATAATAGCAACAACAATTTGAACTAGTGATTTCTAGATAGAATGGCAGGCATTTTATTGATCAATTATATAAAAATCTTAATTCTCTATGCTTAAATTTACAACCCCCCTCCTCTAATACACTACTGGTAACCAAAATTGGCTAGATAAGTTTTAATTGTTTTCAATGTTTTAAAATGTTAAAGAATATTCTTAAAACCGTCAAAAAGTTATAAAAGCTCATGGTCAAATTGTAAAAATATTGTTTTTAAATATTTATACATTTCTATTAGTATTAGATTAGTTAAGCACAAAGATCGAGAAGGTCGGCCGATTCAGGGGGGATCAGGGGAGGGATTTTTCTCAAGATTTTGGCCAAAAACCTAGGGGGGGATCAGAGAGGGGATTTTTCCAAAAACGCTCAAAAAACCTATATATTTATGAT
>JAQFXP010003145.1:0-13217 GCA_034693685.1 Belba bartosi | reverse complement strand
ATTTAAAAATTCACGAATCGATTCATACAAATACGAGATTTATCTGCGATTGGAGTGAATGCGGAAAATCATATTCACGTAAAAACGATTTAAGTGCAATTATAAAAATTGTGAAAAATATTTTCAAACAATTCTACAAAAAGCAATAAATTTGGGAATAAACCCATTTGTTTGTAATATCAATAATTGCCGAAAAATGTTTTATCGAAAGACAAGTTTAACAAAATACGAAAATAGAAATCATTTTCAATAAATAATTAACATTTTAATTATAATAAATGCCGTAACAAATTTTTTTGATAAACGTGAATTGTAAAGACATATAAACAGTATTCACACAAAACTAATGTTATATAAATGCAATAAAACTAATTGTACGAAATGTTATTAAGATTTCATATACATCAGAAATCAATTCATAAAATTGATTAAAACTCAATTATTATGTAAAATATTACATTATATGGTATGTTATTATAATCAAAAAATGTTTTATTTTTTAACTAATATTAGTCTTAATTTATATTTTCTAAACTGTTCTCAGATCTAGTGTTGTATCTGAGATTGTTTCCAATACTAACCTTTATTTTCTATCCACTCATCGAAAGCCGTTTTTCAATATAAAAGTTTTAAAAGTCCTGTTTCGGAGCAAACGGTTTATGGAGTTTCGGATCAATTAAACAACAATTGGATTCATATTTGAGGCAAACATTTGTTTTAATAATAATTATTTTAGAAAAAAAAATGTTGTAATAAAATTAAAAATTTTGGTAAAATATAAAGAGGCGGTCAATTAATCTTGACGCATTTGTTTTTTAAATATCTGTAATACCGCATGAGATAATTTAATTTTGTTAAAAGTGTTTAAGAGTCTCATATCGTAATTTTATTATTCATATATATATAATAAATTTGGTTCACGTGACATATTGATTATCAAAGCGATCTAAGAACACTATGTTACATGCTAAACTACACATGTAAGAGTAATATTTTAAATTATTATTTTTTAGAAGATAGACTGAAAGTTAACATAAAAAAATAAAATTTGAAATCTAACATAAACTTTAGTTTTTATGGCTCCGCAAATTTGCTGATATTTTATTTAATTTGGTAAATTTAATTTTTATGTTATATAAAAATATTGAAATATTTATTGCTAATAAAAAAAACATTAATTTTAAAATGTTGGTAATTTATAATAACAAATTAACCTTGCATTATTTCTAAAATTTTAAATTAAACACATTAATTTTGCAATATTGCTATTTTATTCTCCTCCAGATCCAAACCAAGCTGAAGAATAACACGGGTTGCACAATTC
This sequence comes from Belba bartosi, assembly GCA_034693685.1. NCBI lineage: Eukaryota > Metazoa > Arthropoda > Arachnida > Sarcoptiformes > Damaeidae > Belba > Belba bartosi. Next base: position 11,893 of record JAQFXP010003145.1, on the reverse strand, counting down.
AGAGAACCATGGAGTAGGCATTTGATCATGTCTGTTTGGCAAGATCAGATAATTGGCTTTGAATGGCTAAATGATGGGGAAAGATGGACACAGGATACAAATATTCGTTTTCTTAATGGCACCATTCGAACTTATGTCGAACAGACTATGCCGAATGAGACTCCTATTATTCTAATGGATGGCGCCTGGTGGCACACAGGTGGTAGACTTTTATTATTCATCCGCGAAGAAATGAGCTGGGAAATTCTAAATCATCCCGCATGATCACCAGACTTTGATCCACTTGATAGAAAAGTTTTTCAACGAATAAATCGCCCTTACAAAGGCCGACAATTTAGAAATTTTCGTGAATTAGATGCAGTTGTTGGTGAAATAGTTGATTAAATTAATGCTAATCACACATTGATTGGTACGTCAAATCTTCCTCAACTCTGGGGTCAAATTGTCGACAATAAAGAAGATTATTATTTTGACTAAGTTTAAAATAATGAGAGTAAATAAGTTTTGTTTATGACAACTTATATCTAATTTTGTAATTTTTTTTTTGAAACTTTAATAAATATTATTGAATTAAAATATAATCTAATTTAATATATTACTTAAAATTAATTTTAAAATTTGAAATTAAAATATTTTAAAAAGCTGAAATAATATAAATTGTTAACTCTGTAATGTTAAAATATGTTAATTAAAATAATATGTTTCTAAATATTAAAAAAATTGAAGTTAATTTATTTTATAAAATCTGCAAACTATTTGAATGAGAGATATCAACAAATTTGCGGAACAATAAAAACTAAAGTTTATGTTAGATTTCAAATTTTATTTTTTTATGTTAACCTTCAGTCTATTCTCTAAAAAATAAAAATTTAAAATATTACTCTTACATGTATAGTTTAGCATGTAACATAGTGTTCATAGATTGCTTCGATAATCAATATGTCACGTGACCCAAATTTATTAAATATCTATGAATAATAAAATTCCGATATGAGACTCTTAAACACTTTTAACTAAATTAAATTATCTTATGCGGTTTTACAGATATTCAAAAAACAAATGCGTCAAGATTAATTGACCGCCTCTTTATAATAAAATAATTTCAAGATTTGTTCAAGAATATTTAAATTGGAACGGTTCGAAGTTGCTTAAACAAATCAGAAGTTCTCATAATTAACTCAATTGTTATTAATTTATTCATAAATAATAATTAATAGATTTAAAAAAAATTGAAATTAATATGTATTGCCTACGTTTATAAGAATGCTTGCATGAGCATTTTTTACTTTAAGAGTGTTAATTTAAAATAATTAAAAAGTTACTTAATTTTATTTTAATTAAATTCAATTTAATTAAATTTAAACTAAATTTTTTTAATTTAGACATTATATCATAAGTTATTATCATAATTTTTTTTCTAAATATTTTTTATTGAAAATCATTGATTATTTTTTTTGCAAATTATTTTTTAATTTTTACATTTATGTGCATTTGTTCTGATATTTAGTATAAAAAATGAAATTAATAAAATTAAAAATATAAAATTGTTAGTAAATATTATTTAATTGCAAAAATTGCAACAAATTTTGTTAATAAAATCGCCCAGACTTTAGAGCTATTTCCAAATATTTGAATAAGAAGTCAAACATTTATTCTATGTTATAATTTCTTTATTTTTATTACAATATTTAAATTAATTTTTATAATTAGATAAAGATTTTAAAATTATTTTATGTTTAATATTGTATAACAGAAATCGAGAAGGTTGGCCCATCCAATGGGAGATCAGGGGATAGATTTTTCTTAATGTTTTGGCCTTATACAACTCTTATTGGAACGTTTTATATTTTTAATTGGTCGATCGATAGGTTAATCGTACAAGTATAATTATATTTTAATTAATTTTATTATTTAATTATTTATTTTAAAATATAATAATGGCTTTTTAGTATAATATCATTAGTAACGGTATTACATAATATTTTTAATTTTACAGTTCAACTCTATTTCTTTTAACTGTGTTATGCACAAAAATTAATTAAAAATTAAATTGTCGATATTGTTGGCATGCTCGCATTAATGCCAAAAAAAGTGTACGGACACGGTTATTCGAAACGTTACAAAAATTTTGCTATATAACGTAATTATAAATAAAGCAATTTGTACATTTTATGACTAGCTTTATATTTTTAACTTTTACTAAATATGAAATAAGTACTAAATAATTAAATTCAAATATTGGAAAAAACAAAAATTTTTAATTTTAAACTTTGATAAAAAAAATAATTAAAGTGATGTTTAAATTCAAAATCAATAAATTTCAATAAAATTATTTGAAACTTATAATCATTTTATTTAATTTTTATTTAAAACTTCTGTTTTAATTAAAATATTTTTGTTAAACACAAGTTTTAAAAAATAATCTTAAAATATTATTTAAGCTCAATAATAGTTTAAAACTTAAACTAAGTTATAAAAATATACAAGTTATTCTATCGTTAAAAACAACATAATTTTATAAAATAGCAAAATTTTTGTAACGTTTCGAATTACCGTGTCTGTAATATGAATTTACGCACTGTTAGACCGGGGGTGCGCAAAAATAGGTCATGGAGGTCAGTCACACAGGTATAAATGTCAGTCACTCAGGTAGGTGGGCACAGGTAATTTGGCACATGTAGTTTTTTAGAAAAATCTCTAAAATTTTGCATCTCGCGCACAGGTAGCATTGTTTAAATATAGCACATTAAGATATAGCAACTATTTATTGGATATTTTATTAATTTTAATCTAAATATTCGAAAAATCTTCCGATCGCGGCAAATTCGGTAGCCTGCATAAAGGCAGGAGGGTTCTTTTTAGCGGATCAAATGCTAGGAAGAATAAATCCAAATTTTCAAAACCCCTACCCGGCTTTCAATTACAAAAAAGACGAAAATTTATTACAACAATTGAAGGTAGCTGTAAGCTCATGCGCAGTAGTAATGCAGAAGTCTAACCCTGAGTAAGTGGGTTTAAGTCTCGACTGTAGTAAGGAATTAAAACATTACTACAGTTTTGATTAAACTTTTGACATTTTACTTGTTATTTCAGTTAAACTTTGGTGTAGTATTATTTGGGTAGTACGTCTATTTACTGAAAAGAAAATGAGATAACACGACATAGAGCTTAAAGTAAAAAGTTTTGTTTTAGTATATATGAAATGTAAATAAAATTTTAATTGTTTTGGTATTAATTCAAACGTAATCAAACTTAGTTTTATAATATTTAATTTTTATATAAACTTACAATATATTTAGTAATTTTGATGTTTGTTTCATAACATAATTAGAGAAAGTAATAAAAATAAGTTTTAATATATAATAAAGTTTTGGATAATTTTGAAATTTATATTGAGGCGAAGCTGATCTCATCTTAACATTAATTTAAACTTTATTTATAATGAGTTGTAGTTTACAGTCAGCGCTCACTTATTGCTGAACTGTACTTGGTTATATGCAACTCATAGCGCGACTCATATTTTTAAACTATACTTGTTTAATTAGCGCTATGACTATGTATTTGAATATAACCAAAACGTATATCTAATTATACTTCAGTTGTCTATCAGAGCCCAGTCTCTTCAGTTGTATCTCAGAGCCCAGTCTCGACGCTCTTAACACAGTTAGCGCTCAATTGTACTCCAGTCGCAGCACAGACTCGACTTTAACTAACTGTTGTTACTAATGACTAACACATAGTCATTCAATTGTATTGTAATTTAAACCAAATATGAATTAAAACTAATTGTTGTTAAATCGCATCGATTACTAATACAACTTGCGCGCACATCAAGACAACTGGTTTCGCATTCACTCAAATAACAACACATTTGGGCCGTTTGTATCGCAACGATACCGCCAGCGCTATCACCGACAACAGCAACAATTTGTGGTCGACGTCTAATCACGTGACGCCTCCCAATCCGACCGTCACAACTTGGCGCAGCCGGTAGGATTGACCAGGGCTACTAGCTCTGGGATCCTCTTCTCTTTCAAACACGTCGACCTTCAGCTCCGACACCGACTCAATCACAAGTAATAATAAATTTTTTAATTATTATTTTGTCGACAACTGCCCGCACATTGTCGGCCGTCCACCCAACCTATTACCGAAATACCTCTTTGTTGAACTGATTAGTATTCGCGCGCTCCGACAGGTCTAACACCTTCTTACGACTTGTTCGCGCGCAACAAATCTACAATTCAAAGAACGTCTTCTCTCTTGGGTCTTAATTCCCAACCACTTCGGCGCTACCCATCGCTTCCCTCATTGTCGCCAACATACCTATTGCTCTCGCCTGGCTTCAACCGCCACCACAACTACCAGTTATGGCACAGCGCGACCCAAAGTTGCAGCTTTTTAATGGGAAGAACAAGATAAGTGCCGACAAATGGCTTAACTTATTTGAAGTTGTATTGCGCGCAACAAACACAAACACAGACACAGATAAAGCGATTAAACTTATGTCCTATTTATCAGACGATGCGCTTGAATACTACTCCGATAAAATCGCACCAATTATTGCAACAATAACTTAGGCCGAATGCAGGCGCTTTCTAACCGATCGTTTTGGTATTGTCACGATTTCACCGCTAATTGCCGCTCAAAGAAGATTCCTATTGCGCAGTGAATCGATTAAGTCGTATTACGACGAGAAAATGGCATTTTTCGGCAGAACATCACTCAGTGATGAGCACAAGTGTGACTCACTCACTGAGGGCCTGCTCGAGAACTATCAGTTTAAGATGTTCGGCGCGAATATGACGACTCCTTCTGATTGGCTTCGAATGGCTGTCCGACTCGAAGCCCAATTCAACACAAATCGCGCTCTAGTTCCACAACCGATTTATACAAAGCAATCCGCGCACAACAGTCACTGTACAGCGACTCTTCATCACTGCGATCGCGAACCACATCCAAGTGATGACAAACAATTTTTAAAGCCATCGACTTCGCGCTCAAATTTTAAAGACAAGGCTACCTATCCGTGCAAGTTTTGCAAAAGCCTTGGCGCGACTGAATACCACTGGCATCGGGAGTGTCCTAATCGCGCTCAACAACAGTCACAACAGGACAACAGTTCCACAACTGATCCAATCGCTCATGAAATTGACTCATCGTTGTGTACAGTTAACTCTGCGACTGTCGCGCACCAAACACCGGCCAATAGTTTTATTACTATCGATGGCGTTGTCGACAACTGTCAAACACTTGTTGTTCTCGACACCGCCTTTTCAACAAACCTTACTTCATATGAGTTCGCGTGCGACCAACAACTCAAAGTTAACACTTCGGAGCGCAAGCTCTTAAAGCTTGCCGGCACCACCGTATGGACAGTCGGAACTGTCAACATAAAAGTTCAAATCGGATGCGCGTTTTGGCATATCAATGCCGACGCCATCGCAAACTTTAATTACAACTTAATTCTGGGCAAACCTTCGCTCAAATTATTTCGAATTATGATTGACTGCGAAAGTCAAACAGCTTTGCCTAAGCCAGCGCGTGCGCCAACGCCCACTTCACGACAATCGAATGCGACTTCACATCACTCGAGCCGACAGTCTCTCGCGTATGTCAATGTAACGTCGCGCCATAACCCGGAACAGCAAAAGATAAAATCGATCCGAGAATCCAAATCTCATTGCGCAGTTCGTACTTCTATGGCGTTAGTTAAAAACGGTTCGGCGCTCTCTTCATGTGACTATCGACAACCCATTCAACACAAGCATGTGCTCACATACGCACCAATAAATCGAATTAATAATTCGACGCAACTTCCGAAAGTTGCCCTAAAGTCAACACCCGTTCGCGCTATCAATCAAATTTCGGTTTACAACAAAATTCCGAACACATCGCCCACTCATTGCCAAATCAACTGCTATTTGGGCGCTAATCAATGCAGTCAAAGCGAACAACAATTTGACAAATCGTTTCGTCGCTCTCGCGCTACAACTAAACAGAATTCGAATCTGTTCTTACATTCCGCGCGACCTCTAATACAAAATAAGCCCCAAATCGAACGACTCTTTGTCAACTCAACTCTACCGCGACATCTGACCACTCCTAAAGTAATGGCCAACTTTAAAACGCCGGGGAGTGAGGCGAAGCTGATCTCATCTCAACATTAATTTAAACTTTATTTATAATTAGTTGTAGTTTACAGTCAGCGCTCACTTATTGCTGAACTGTACTTGCTTATATGCAACTCATAGCGCGACTCATATTCTTAAACTATACTTGTTTAATTAGCGCTATGACTATGTATTTGAATATAACCAAAACGTATATCTAATTATACTTCAGTTGTCTATCAGAGCCCAGTCTCTTCAGTTGTACCTCAGAGCCCAGACTCGACGCTCTTAACACAGTTAGCGCTCAATTGTACTCCAGTCGCAGCACAGACTCGACACTAACTAACTGTTGTTACTAATGGCTAACACATAGTCATTCAATTGTATTGTAATTTAAAACAAATATGAATTAAAACTAATTGTTGTTAAATCGCATCGATTACTAATACAACTCGCGCGCACATCAAGACAACTAGTTTTGCATTCACTCGAATAACAACACATTTGGGCCGTTTGTATCGCATCGATACCGCTAGCGCTATCACCGACAACAGCAACAATTCGTGGTCGACGTTTAATTACGTGACGCTTCCCATTCCGACCGTCACAATATTAATAAACAAAATGCAGTTAATGATGTAAATCGATAAGTTGATAGTACAAATATATTTAAATTTTAAATTACTAATTTAGGGCACCTTTTATAACATGGTGCTTTTTGCGAACAGTAGTGATTTTGTCAAAAACAATGGTTGTTACTGGTGTTCTTTGGAACTTACAAAGATCATTACTCATGAAAATCACCACTCATGCAGACATTACTCATGAAGAGCACCAGTAATAAAACGACCGGTCAAATGAATTGAATTAAAAATATAGATTCAAATGCTTTTAATGACAAATAATTTAAATTTTATACAAAATCAGTGTTTATTTAAATTGAAAAAATATTTTTTCGTTAATTTCGGTAATAATTGATTCAATTTGTTTTTCAATCGATTCAACGCTATCTCTGATGGCGGTGGCAATGAAATCTTGATAGACCGTTCGGTTCATTAAGCCGTCGACTATTATAGCGGAAACCTATCGAAATGCCGTTCCATTGTTGAAAGTGCGATAGTTAGAAAGACACAAATCAATTGCTTTTACCGCTAATATGATGTCACGTTTGAATGCATCGGTCGCATTCTTAAACTCGAATATTACTTCCCAATGCATAAGAAGTGGGAACCGCTTCGGATATTTGGTTTCGATTAGGATATCATCGAAAAAACTCGGTTCGACCGCTAAATTTCATTCCAAATTTCAATTTTTTCGGTTCAAATATGCGACTAATTTGTTGTAAGTCATAGCGTTTCCGGAAATATCACCCGAAAAAACTTCCAATTCAGATCCAGTTGGAAGTCGAAAAAGGCGCACATACGACCGGTCTGCAATAAATTTTTTTTTCGAGTATTTTGTTCGAAAAAACGATTCAATCAATTCAATCAATTAATTTTCGGACAGATGTTAAAATACGGGTCCAGATATGACACAATGTCCGACATCTTTACTGTTTTCGAATTAATTCTTCAAGCATGCGATACCCGAATCGCGGTTTTGTTAACCAATTTTGCCATTGTATTTACTTTTGTCTTCAGATTTGCAATGCAATAGTGTTCTGAAGGTTTGTCAATCGTTTCATTGCATTTAACGCAAATGCATTTTTTACAAATCGGCAAATGCTTCGACCGGTCGCTCAGCGGAAATTCTTTTTCGCATCCATAGTCACATTTTATATTAAATGTTTCGATCAACTTTTCGAAAGCTTGATTATTCGGAAATTTTATGCCAAAAACATGATTTCTTAATTCGAACTTAAATTCGAGACATTGCGGTACTCTGTTTACCCAGAAATTGATGCACTGTTTGCAGAAAGTGTTACCGCACGCAATCACAACCAGTCGTCCTTTGGCGCCAAAACATTCCAGATATATATCACAAACTATGATTTGTTTTTGTTGTTCTCTAATCAAAAACTGATCGCAATTGAATTTGAATTGTTTGAATTGAATTGACATTATTGTTGTTTTGTTTATAAATATTTGTTAAAAACGTTTTTAATCGTTTTAAATATAAAGCATTAAGTTTTGAAAACTTTATGATTTGCAAACTGCATAACGCATGCCTAAAAGTGCCGGTTGCTAGTAATGCTCTTTGAAACAAAGAGCACCATCCCCCTTAAATCTCACGATGAACATGAGATTTAAGATGAACATGTTATAAAAGATGCCCTAACTTGTTAATTTTATTATTTAATTATTCGTTTCAAGAAATAACAATAGCATTTTATTATGAGATCTTTAGTAACGGTTCTACATAATATTTTTATTTATACAGTTAAGCTCCATTTTTGTTAACGGTGTTAAGTTAAAAAAAACTAGAAATAGTATACATTGTACTTTAGTAAAAAATGGTTTTTTGCAAAAATTACATTATTACATAAATTAACAGTATGTTTTTGCTTTAAATTTTTTAATTTATAATTATTAAATTAAAACTAATTTTTTAAAAACAAATTTGATATATTTTTAATTTTTTTTATTGTAAGTATATAAATGGTAATTATTTTTAAAAAATAATTTTTTTTCTTATACTATTTTTATGTTATTAAAGTATAATTATAATATGTATTTTTTCATTAATTAATATTTGAAGTAGATTTTATTTGTTAAATTTAAACAATTTATGTGATAATACGATTTCATGATAAAGTGAGTAACAAGTATTTTAAACTTTGCGAAAACATCTTTCTAAAGTTTAATATTTTTAACTCTAACTGTGTTATACATTACATTACGGTTAATGATTTTTTGTAATATTAAAAAAAGTTTATTAAAATTATAACTAGTTATAATTATAAAAATTTTACTATATAATGTTCATGCGCTTTAGAACTATAAATAATGTTTGATATTGGTCAGTAAATTGGACAGTTTGGCAATCAAAGATTTATAGAATTTGTGAATTATTATTTTAAATATAACCACGTTCTAGGTCAATCTTTTGACAGTTAAACATCAATGACTTTAATAATTGACATAAAAGTCACGACTTTTCTATGCTATCTCTAAGCCATTCTCGATCACATTATAATAAAAGCTTGATAATATATAAATTATTAATAAAAAATTTTTGAAAAATTATAATTAATAAATTCTAAGGCTTTACATTCATAAGTTAAAATTAATAAAATTAAATAATTTATTTAATGTTTATATACAAAAAAAATTTAAAGATAGTTTATAAAGAATTGTTACAATAAAAAAAATAATTAATTAAATTAAAAAATATTTTATATAAATAAATTTAAATATATATAATATTTATTTCATATATTAAAATTATAAATAATACTTATTATTATATTTAAAAAATCTATAACAGAAAGACCAATCCACAGTGCAAGTAAACCAGCAAAATTTGAAATAAGTAAAATAAATGGCATTTTTGTAATATGTTCGTAAATATGATCAGGCAACTGATTGTGTTTTAAGTAAATTTTTACTGTTTTTGTCAAATTATTTAGAATTTTCTTTTTCTTAACTTTAAAATTATAAATATATTCTAAGCAATTATTTTGACATAAGTTGTTGCAAAGTTTATCAATAATTAAATTATTGTTATTTAATATGCATGATTCCCATTTTAGATTCATATAATTTGAGCATCTTTTTTTCTTCGAATGCTTTAAATAATAAACGTCTCTTAAAACAAAATAATATTTTGATAAGATGCAATTTATTTTACAGATCTCATTTAAATAATGTAAACCACATTTAGTCCGACAATCAGTATTTGTATTGATATAACTATATGTGTCGTCCAAATCATAATTACGACAATTGGTCTCATAATTGGTCGCCAATTGTCGAGTAGTTATGGAATTAAATTCAATCCAATTCTCGAAACCCATTGGAATTTTTATAAAATTCCGAAAAAAATTTATTTCTGAATTTGAATGCGAAGACTTTAATGATAAAATTATAGTATTTTTATTTGCATGACGATATATGTGACATGGAAACCACTTGTCATTGTGTTCTATAGTAATGATAATATCTTTTAAATTAATTTTAAAATTTCTCCATTTTTTATGCAAATCACTGAAAAATGTCAAACATTTTCTTCCAATCCAATCATCAACTTGATAACTCTGAATAGGATTGTAGTCATAATAAGTGATATTAGAGTCAATTACCCGAACAAAGGAACTGGTATTTCGTGTTTCGGTCATTGGATTAAAACTTAAATATTCGAAGTAATCATAAATTGTTGAATTCAATACATATTTGTTATTTAGAAAATTGTAAAATATTTTAATTATTTTAATTATTTTTTTTCTTGAAGTCCTTATATTTATAAATTTTGTTTTAGATATATTTTGTAAATAATTATTATATTCTGTAAAATAAGTTTTATATTTCGGAAATTTTTTTGCAATTTTTTCCATTGATAGGAATACCGGAAAACATATTGAAATTTCCGGTATTTTAATGCTTTTCATTCTATCAATTCTCGTCAATACAACTGTTTAACCGCTTAGATATTCAGTCATTAATATTGTTGTTTGGTATATAAGACCAGAAATACATAATATTATTGATAAACATTTTAAATTAAATTTAAATTTTTGATAATTTTTGGTTTTAATAAATTTAATTTTAATTAAATTTATCAAATAATAAAACAAATCTAAAATGGACAATCCTAACCACATGCCTAACAAACCACTAATTTCTGAAATAAATAGTAAAAATTCCATTTTCCTTTTGTGCTCTATCACTATGTCTGGCATATAACTGTGCCAGATAGAGACATATATTATATTAATATTTTTATTATTTCGAGTCCAATCAATTTGAAAGTTATAATATTGTATTTTATTATATTTTTTGCATTTATTAATACATTGTTTAAAATTAATATAAATTTTGTTTATTGAATTTAATCTTGAGCAAAATGTCAAATTATTGTAAATATATTTTTGTTTAAACAAAAAATTTTCAAATTTTGGAATACAATTAGATTTGTATTCTCTTCGCATGTAATCAGACATACATTTGTCGATACAATTAGTTCTGCTTTTCATATGACTATTGCTATCATTTGTGTTATAATTACGGCATTTATTCTCATTATATTCGACCAAAAGTTTAGTTTGTATTTCATTAAAGACAATATTTGTCTCTTTACCGAATGACAATCGAATATAGTTTTCATTTAATGAAAAATCTGGTATTTCATTGGATGAATGAATTGTTAATAAAATTTGATTTTTTAATAAACTTAAGGGAAACCACAAATAATCTAGACCTATTTTAATTACCATTGATTTAAAATTACCATTAAACATTTTATATTTTTCAGTAAGTTCGGGTAAATATGTAAAACATTTTCTCAATTTATTCTCAAACATAATAAATGAACTAAAACTTTTAGTTTTATTAAAATAAACTGAACCATTAATTATCTTGTAATCTTGTAACCCGTTTACTTCAATATAACGTTGTTCCAATTTAAAGCTTAAATTATTAAATAATTGATGAATTGTTGGATTTAAATCATTTTTTAATTTTTCAAATGGTTTGAAATATTTGTCAATTATGTACTGATTATTAGTTTCATTTGATAAATTTTTGGCAAACATTTTTGTTCTATACTTTTAAACAGATTCTGATATTTTGGATACAGTTTCGCGTATTTATTCATAGCTATAGTTGTGGGCAAACAGACTGTAA
>JAQFXP010003144.1:0-13219 GCA_034693685.1 Belba bartosi | reverse complement strand
ATGTTTGGTCAAAACTTATGAATAAATTTTAAAATCTATTAAAATTTAATTGACTTTTAATGTTAAAATTTTTATTTTAATTATAATTTATATTTTATTTAATAATTAAATTTTTGAGATTTTTTGAAATTTAAAGTAAGTTCTAATTTAAAGTAATTCTATTAAAAAACATTCTAGTTCATTCTATATCTTAGCTACTTTTTATTCTTTAATTGCACACAATATTCAACATATTTTTGACTATAATTTACACATTTGTAAAATTCTATTCTTAGGTCGTTAATAATGACTTATTATTTGATTGCATTTTGTATTCATTTCATATTTAGCTTAATTTTTGTCAAAATATTTTGATTTTGTTTATTAATAGTGAGTTTGCATTTAATCTCAAAAGCAACATGTTAATAAGTTTTTATAACCCATTAAAATATGTAACAACTTGTTTGAATAGTTATATTCGTAAAAATTGGCATATTAGACCTCTATTTATCTAAATGGCATTCAGGGCTTCTCTATTAGTTTGCAAATTTATTAATTTTTATTAATTTATTAATTACTAATTATTATGCAAATTTAAAAAGTGCAAAATAAGTAATTTAAATAATTATTAAAATAGTCTTATTATATTTTAATAGATGTCTACATTTAGCATACATTTGATCAATATTAAATATTTGCTTATTTTATCATATTAATGTAATCTAAAACTTTTGCATTTTATACATCTAAATAAATAAAGTAATTTGAATATATTTTTAAAAATAAAAATTTATCGTAATATGCAATCTAATATTGTATACAATATTTATAGAAATTATTTGTTAAGATAGAGTAATAATTAGTAATTATTAATTACTTTATAATTATAAACACGAGTCAATTGTAGAAGTTAATTTAACAATTATATTTTTAATATTGTTTTTTATATTACCAAATAGATAACTTATATACAGTATTTTATCCTTCTTAATAAATAAATTATTATATATAAAGTTTTAAAACATTTAGGTTTTGAAAACTAGTTATTTAATTAGATTTTATGCATATTTTCTTTAAAATATTGTTATAATAGTCTTTATCAAAAAATTCTAAAATTTAATATGCAATTATTTATTTTTATTTTTATATTAATTATTAATTTAATAAATTCTTATTTGTTATTAAAAATAACATTAAATATAATAATAATTAACAATAATTATTTAAATTATATTATTTATTAAATAAATAAAAAAAATTAATCAAGAATTCAGCAAAACGACTTATTAACTTATTAAAAAATTTACAAAATAACAAGTACTATAAACAAATAATTGCAACATATTAATGTTTTATATTAGAAAATATATTTTATTTGAATATTTTTAAATATTTGAACAATTTATAGCTCAATTTACTACAAAGTATTCAGCTATATTATGTGATGCAGTTAAATAAATAAACTGTACAATTATATATACTATATATAATTGTATATTAATAATATTATACAGCAGATATGTTCATAAATAATATCTAAAATCAATTTGCATATTGACTTTTTTCTGCAAGAAATATAATTAATGTAATGACAAATTGCATAAATATATTTTTTTATTAATTCTATTTGAAATATTTATATAATATTTTTTGCAAAACTAAAATGTCTTAAAACTCAATTATTAAATTTTTAACTTTAACAAATTAAAATATATTATGAAAATGCAAAAAATTCAAACAACTAAATATTAGCTGGCTAAAAATAGCAGTAAATATCTATTTAAAAATTATTGTAAAATTTAAATCTCTCGTTAATCCGTAAAATCTACGAATGCAGTAAAAGTTGTATAAATTTATATTGCTTAATTTTACAATTTATCCAATTTCTCAAACATAATCAAAACAATCTATGCTAAATCTATGTTAAATAAATATTAAATCTGTAGCATCAATTTCATATTTGTAGTTTTGTAATTTAACATTTAAAAATTGTTAATTTATTAAAAACATTAAACATATTAACAATTAAAAATAATTAAAAACATATTTGCATTGTTATAAAATTTACCAGGTAAGAATTTGCAAATATATTAATCTCAAAATGCTAACTAAATAGTCAAAAGACTCAACAAGCATTTTCAATTGTGAAAATGATTTAGTTATGTGTATATTAACATTTAAAAATAATAGCATAATTAATCTTTAAATAGCAAATTAAAAATCACTATACAAAGTTAATTTATAATTTAAAATTAAATTAATAAGGCAAATAATATCAGTTTAAAATTGAGCAAATAATAAAACATAGAACAACAAAACTATAAATTTAAAGTAAAATAAAAATTGATGCAAAACGTTATGCAAATTGTTACGAAAAAATTTGAATTTTTATCAATATTACTGTCATTGAAAAATTGCATTTAAATAATACTGTATAATATTAAAATTTGTTATTAGTTGTTTAATTTTATATTTTATAATTTCACATTGCTAAAATTTTGATGTAAAACTTCCCAACAATGTAAAATTGTACAGTTTTTACTGTATGTGAGTTAAATTAATCAAGTTTATTCAACTCAGTCCAGACTAGAAATAATAAGCCGGAGATAACGGAATAAATTAGCTGAAGCTTAGATACACTGAAAATATCGGTTTTGTGAAAAACAATGAGTTTACAAAATTTTATAGCTAACGAAACCCGATTCAAAGTATAGCCTCTGCTATGACAACAGCACTTTCAACGACTTAAATATTCTCTAATAAATTCGATTGTTTTGTCCTTATTATATACAGCATAGAAATATTAGCACATAAACATAAATACATTACTATTTGTATGGTTGTACCAATGGTTATATTAGTTGTTTGATTAGAGTTTGACTCTTTACAATTTCTTGCGAGTTTTTTTTAAATTCAGGTAAAAATTTTAACTTGTTTAATAATTTTTATATTTTGAAAAATAATTCTTAATTTGGTAAACAGAATTTGGTAACATAATTTTAACTGTATTTCTGAAACTCAGTTTAAACAATATAGATTAACAACATTAATTAAATAATATTGTTCCCTTTTTTGGTTAAATAAAAATTTGTTCATTTTAACTTTATATTGGGGTTAGCCAAAGTGGGGCAAGTTAAAATGGATTTTTTTACCGTGTATCTTTTTTATTAAATTTTAATTTAAATTAATTTAAATTAGATTTAGCACAAATTTAGAAATATTTTTAAATTTTATCCGAGATAATAAAAAAAAATTTCTTAATTTCTAAAACATAGAAGATTATCATCGAGTATTAACCAAATTTTTAGTCAGATAAAACCCCCTTGGTTAACTCTGCTTTATGTATAATTTAATGCATTACTTTTTTTTAACCAAAAACCAACTTATTAAAGTAATTTGTAACAATGAGATGTCCAGTCAGTGATAATAAACAGCATAAATGAGTTTGAAATAAATGAGACCAATATATTATTTACCCATAGCTTTAACACTAGTACTGTATTAATATAATTCTGAACTTATCTGAAAGGTTCTGGAGTTCAAAGTCTACTCTACTGTAACAGCACAGTAATACAAGTTCTCTGAACAGAATCGTATTAAACTTCACTATAAAAAGTAGACCAAACCTCTGACTGACGAGTATTCATATTAAGAATTGTATTTCAATTTTGAAATACTCTCTACGCAAAAGTGTGTAAAAAATACATTTCACACAAATATATAGATTTATAGATCAGTATTATCGACAAAATAAATGCTTTCGAATTGAAGGCAAATGTGTTGAATATATTCAATAATAAATAATAATTATAATAAGACTTTTAAAAACGTGTTCTTATAAATGAATATCTCATTTGTTTTCCTTCCGTTACTTAAATTAAGAATATTCTAAAATTACGTATTTATAAGACCATAATATACTGATAATATTGATACGATAACAGTAATACAAAATATATGTATTGTATACTATACAGTAGGTCTTTTTGCAACAAGTTTAAATAAATAAAAAGTAATTAATTAATTTGTGAGTCTATATTCTCAACTATACCATTGTGTGAAACGCCTACTATTTGTGCAATTCATATGACACATAATCAAAAATTTAATCTAAAAGAGTAATAATTTATTACAATTGAGGAAAAAATATTTCATGAGTAAGAAAACGCATTTCTAATCAGTGGAGAAAAATCATCAAATCTGACGATAAGAATATAAAACTGTAATAATAGCTGAATCACAGGTAGTGGCGAAGACGTGAAACAAAACTTTTTAATAAAATTTATTTCTCAACTATTCTTCAGTTATTTTTGAGTTATAAAAAAAATAATTGAATTTTGATTTTTATTCAATTAAATAATCGTTTATTCCATATAATCTAATAATAATAATAATAATAATATCAATAATTACAATAAATAAATAAATGCGACAATAATTGTAATTAATTAATAAATAATTGATTAGAAATTTTGATATTAATATAAAAGTCAATCAAATCCAACACTATTTCAAAGGGATCGTCAGAAACGACTTATTATTCTAATTAATAAATGTTTGGCTCAAACAGTGAACTAAATAAGATACTAATGCGAAACGTGTCGACCGACTGGTCTGAGTTCGCGGGCCTTCCGTTCGCCTTCGACTTTGAGGCCCGATTTGAGCGGGACTTTCACCGGCAATGGCTGTACAACAACTGGTCGATCGCTCTCTATATCAGTGTCTTCTATGTCTTGTTCGTATTGTTTGGCCAACACCTGATGTATAGCCAGAGGAAGGGATTTGGTTTACGATACGCAATGTGCGTTTGGAACTCATTATTAGCCATATTCTCAATCTTAGGAACGATTCGATGTTTGCCAGAGTTCGTGTCAGTGATCAGACGCTCGGGTCTGGAGTCGTCGTACTGTTCGAGCTCTTACTACTATGACGTACGACTGACCTTCTGGTACTGGGTGTTCGTCTGGTCCAAAGTGGTTGAGTTGGGCGACACTGCGTTCATAGTATTACGGAAGCAGTCGCTGCTGTCCCTGCATTGGGTGCATCACGTGCTGACTCTCTCGTACGCATTCTTCGTGATAGGAGAGGCGCCGGGAACTGCTCGATGGATGGTTAACATGAACTTTGCCATACATTCGGTTATGTATAGCTATTACGCTCTCAAATCACTTCGGATTCCAATCTCGAGGACAATAGCGATGGTTATCACTATCGGACAAATCGCTCAAATGATTTTCGGCCTTTACGTCAATTTCAATGCGTTTCTCATCAAATGGTCGAACAACAGGTGCGACACATCATTGGGTGCCTCGGCTTCTGGTCTATTCATATATTCGCTATTCTTCGCATTATTCATCAACTTCTTCGTCAAGTCTTATGGCTCGAGATTTACACTGAAATCAGTTAAGAGGCTCTTATCCGGTGCCGCGAAGTACGTACTCAACAAAGTCGACTGATCTTCGATTCGGTTTTAACTTTACATTAAATAGATTTGAAATTCTATTCTCAACTCATTTAGGTTTTATATTATAAGTAATTATAAGAATTATATTTATTAATAAACTCTTTTTTAACATCAAATTAATTATTAGTTTTTGGATTCACTTCGAGTTCGGTTTTATGCATAACTGACTGATTGACTCGTTTTGATCCATTGATTAAATCTTATTATTCTTTAATCAGTTTTATATTTTATGCTTTTATTGTCTAAAAATAGTTTTTCATTTATTTCTGTATTTTTTTAAATTTAGAGATGATATAAATTTTATATAAGATTTAAATAATTAGAAAAATAAAAGTTTTTACTAAAAATAATTGAAAATTCTTTTATTTATAACATTTTAAATTCAATTTAAAAATTATTGAAAATGTTTTTAAAACTTATAAAAATTAATTTCACAAACGTTTGAAAAATAGAAATTAAAAAATCCCAACAAAAGATAAAATCAAAAGAAAAGAAATCAGACTTGGATTCAAATATACGTCCCCTTCGACCGCAATATCTCTGCCGGGCCATCAAGTGCCACCTCTATGAAAACATTTTTGAAAAATTTTTGGCAATTATTTCATCCATTTTTGTATATTTTATTTTATTAAAAAACATACGAAATAATTGTAAACAATTAAATATACTTGCAAGTACAAAAAAGATTTGATTAAATTAAAAAAATTTCGAAATTTAATCAATTAATTCATTTTCATAAATATCTATTAATATTTTAATTGATTATCGATTATAGAGTCAATATTATAGTTATTATTATTTTATTTAACAAAAGTAATAAAAATCAAACAATTTTTGCCTCTTTTGCGAGACTATAAAAAACTGATTTCTTATTCGATAACAAATTCTTCGGCGAATCGTTTTCGACAACAGATCCAAAATCAATGACTAATATTCGGTCGGAATCTATAATTGTGTTCATTCTGTGAGCGATTGTCAAAACAGTGCAGTTTTTAAACTTTTCTCTAATTGTCTTCTGAATAATCCGATCCGTTTCGACATCACAGGCACTCATGGCTTCGTCCAAAACCAAAATCTTGGTCTTCCGGAGAAGAGCTCTGGAGAGACAGACCAACTGTCTCTGACCAGCACTCAAATTGTCTCCATTTTCACTCACTTTAAAATCCAATCTTTCGGGCAATGATTCGACGAATTCTCTTAAATTTGAATCGTTTAACGCATTCCATAACTCATTGTCATTGCAGAGCTCTAATGGATCCAAATTAGCTCTTATTGTATCGCCAAAGAGCAACGGGTCCTGAGGAATGATAGTGAGTCGGGAACGCAAGTCATGCAAACCTATTCGCGAGACATCCAATCCATCAATTAATATACTTCCGCTGATTGGCTCAATTATACGGAACAACGACAATGAAAGTGATGTTTTTCCAGCACCGGTTCGACCAACTATTCCAACTTTTTCGCCAGACTTTATAACAAAATTTATATCTTTTAAAACCGGTTTAAGTCCAGTTCTATAGGAAGTGGAGTAATGTTGGTATTGAATGCATCCGTTTTGCGGCCAATCAGGCGAAGGCTTATCATTGACTGAAGAATTCCAGTCTTTCTCAGAACTCAAATCACAGAACTCTCTAACCCTTTCAAAAGATATCATTTCGGTCTCTAAGTTAGCCATAAGTCTGATGGTATACGCAATGCTATTAACCGCTTCCACGCTATAGATCAACACAAGCCCAGCCAAACCAACGCTCATGTGATTGCGATTCATAACAATATAAATCGATATAATTAGTGTAATTAGAATTCCGATCGTTTGACACCATATTCTAAGCCATATATTCAGTGAAATTCTGTGATAATAACAATTTAGACTTAAATCAATCTTTTTATTCGAATGTTCGATGAAATGGTCTAAAACATTATAAGCTCTGATACTACTGATGCCGTCAATGCTCTCACAAAAGTAGCTCTGAATCGGAGAATTGCTAATTGACTCGATTCGACGCATTTGTCGAGAAGTTCGTAAATAAAATTTCTGTAATTCATAGCAATTTAATTAATTAAACTCAAAATATAATTATATCAAAAATTATATTTACGTAAATTAAATAAAACAAAACAATAATTGCCAACAATTCTAGCGATAGATACATGAATTGGTAGAATACAAACGCCCAGAGAATGATGAATAGTGTGAAGACATCAATCAAAGAGATTACTAAATCCGGAATTGTTTCGTCGACACTGGATATGTCTCGACTGAATCGATTCAATGTCCGTCCGATTGGTGTTCTATCGAAGAACAGAAGCGGAGATCGCATAACGCCATACAATGCCTTTGAATGCAATCTTTTTGATGCTTTGATTGTAGCGACGAATAGCACAACATTTCCCAAAATTATGAAAACGCCTTCACTTACAAGGAATGAACCGTAGATTAAATATCTATAGTTCCGGTCAGAGATATCAATGTCTGAATTATTGCGATTCGACCACAAACTGAGCCAATAATTGACACCAATTTCACTTCCATTAGAACCGAATCTAAATAATACAATCGTTACAAACAATACAATCCCAACACTCGCTATATATCTTCCGTAGTCTATCCAAAGAACACTTCCGATTTGCATCCGTTCTTCTTCGCTCAGATTCGTCGGCTCTGATGGTTCGGGACTCTCAACTGACGAGACAGTGATTTCATCTCCAGTGCTCTCATCTCTTAATTGAGTTTTTAATAAATTTTGATTAACACAAACTAAATGAGTATCGCTTTCATCGAATGAGTTCTTTTCTAATGCCTGGTCTGTAACGTTAATCTGAGCCAACAAACCGAGCGCTGATAACTCGTCATAACGACCAAAGCCGACAATATCTCCGCCGCATAAGACATAGATTTGATCACAATTTTGAAGAAATGATAAGTTATGCGAACATAATATTCGGGTTTTATATCGAAGTAAACCCTTCGAACCAATCACTTCTCTAAAGAGATGCTGAGCTACGTGTGCATCCACTGCAGACAACGGGTCGTCCAATAGGTAAATATCACAGTTCTGATAAACAGCCCGGGCCAGACTCACTCTTTGCTTCTGACCTCCGCTTAAATTTATGCCTTTTTCGCCGATTTCTGTCTGATCTCCAAACGGTAAAACATTAAGGTCTGGTAATAGAGCACAGGCAGCAATCACTTCTTGATATCTGTTCTCATCTTCATCGGCAGTAAAGATAACATTACTTTTAAGACTAGTGTTTCTAATCCAAGCGGTTTGGGGCACATATGCAATACTTCCGTTTACTTTAATAGCGCCATTAGTTTTGTAGAGATCGCCGATTATTGCTGACAATAGCGACGACTTTCCAGCGCCTACTTCGCCAACCACTGCAATCAATGAACCCTTTCTTATATCAATCGATAAATTGTTAAAAATCGGTGGATCTTCTAAACCATAACTCAAAGTAGCCTTTTCTATGGAAACGCTATAAGTATTATCTCTTTTAAGTTTAACAATCGAGTGCTCATTCAGTTCTTCAGCGCTCAGAAAGAGTGAAAGTCTTTTAAGGGAAACATTTGCGCGAATAATAGCAGTGAAGACGGAAGGGATTGTTTGCAATTGGGGTCTCAATATGTTCAGTATAGACAATGACACGAATACAGTTCTGGCGTTGAATTTCGAGTATTCGGTGAGAGTGTAGACTAGAAAGCAAGTACTGGCCGATAGAACTGGTGTCATAATCCAGATCAAAACTATAAACGCGTAAATTATAGCCATTTTTCGCTGAGCTTTCAACTCTTCATCTCTTGACCTGGCCACTTTGTCGATGAACGGTAATTCCCAAGCATTCAATTTAATTATTTTAATACAATTTAGAATTTCACTCATTTTCGTCATTCGTTTGTCCGTAAAAAGCATTTTATTTTTTTGCATTTTATCTAATTTTTGGCCAATTATGACATTAAATGGAATAACAATTAGCATAACTCCGATCAAACCTAATGAAGCAATACCTAAATACTGCCATAAAATGTATAAACCAATGGAAACATTAATCGAAACTATCATTACATTCATTGATAGTTTAATAAAATTGAAAACTTCATTCGAGTCGACGGCCATTAAGTTAACTATTTGTCCGGAACTGTAATGTTTTCTAGAGGTAGGGCTAAGTCGAAAAATTTTCTTATAAACGGCTGATATGAGCGCAGACTTGCATTTAATCGCATTGTTTTCCATAAGAGCACTGATGTGTTGAGAACTCAAAGTTGAGATCAAATTCGAAGCCGAGAATCCGACGGCAAATACAATTCCGTGCCATTCGAGTGGATTGAGTTGAGTCATAAATAGCAAAATTTTGCTTAAAAGAAAGGGCTGTATATAGAGCGCCGGAATGTATATGAGAATTAAAAAGTGAGAATAAAGAATGTATTTAGAGCAGAGACACCAGAGCACCGGCAGAATTCGTTTGTCTCTGCGATGCAATCGACTTAAGCTATCGATTGCTTTTGAATTGTATTTGAAATCGTATTTAAGGAACAATTCGGACAAATATTTAGCTTTAATCGAATGACATATTCTGTTTAAGTGTTTGAATTCAATTTTATGCCCAAACCCTTTGCGTAAGAACTTGAATATCCAGAATAGGGTGAGTCGAGAGAATGCCGACTCGTTTTCCAGTGGACAGAAGTGCTTCGTTTTGACACCTCTTCTAATGTGAGTTAATCTGAATCTATTGGACGGTTCGTCACAAATGGAGGACAAAAAGAAGAGAACAATTGATATCGAGATATAAACACAATATATGACGAGATAAGGCAAATGAAGGCTAACTGTGCTCTTATCGCTGTAATTGTACTCTAAATAGAGGCGTAATATCGATACTATTGTTGTGATTAACCAAAACATCTGAAGAGCTATCGATATACGCCTTCCGTTTCGGCGATAAATGATTTGCAGAAAGTAAGCGATCGATAGACCCGTGAAATCGACGCTCGGCTCGAATACAGTGCTCCAGAAGTAGACGTCTTTCCAAACCGAGCGAATCAAATGCAATAAACTTATCACTATTAGCGCCATATTTAACAGCTATTGATTGGATATTAATAGTAAATCATAAATAAATTATAATTAATATATGATTAGAAAATTGAATTGAGTTGTCTCACCGCCGAAGACACATTCCTCCAACGCCATGGAATCGAGTGCTGACCCACTTTGCCTAAAAAGTACCGAAAGTCAAACGGAGTTAACAAAAGTAGAACTATTGGTGCGATTGTCGTTAGTATTGTTTGTCTGAAACATAACGTCAGTCGAGGCTTCGAAGTCCACCAAAACAAGTCGTTGTCCTTAAGAGTAAATTGAGTCAAAAGTTGAATCAAAAGCCAAATATAGAAAGACATACCCAAACGGGTGAATCACATATCAGGTACGACTCGTTATGACTTATGTTTTGCATTACTTTTCACTCATTTCACTAATTGTTTAAATTTAGTTAAAAATATTTGCGAAAACAAAACGATTTCAAAAATTGAGTCAAACTCTCACTGATATTGATATTGAAGACCTTTAATCAATAAACTGATTATTTATATTAATCAGACTTTTACAATAAAGTTACTAGTTTGTTTGTTTGTTTGTGTGTATTCCGTATTGTATAATCCTGTACATCCTATCATAGATCAGTTTATAAAGCATTCAAACCCGACTTCATTCGTCATTTCAACCCTTTAATCAGTACTATCGTTAAGCTCATGTCGTGCCTTCGCCTCTGCTCTCAGTTCACTAAAGTTTGTTTCACATATTAATAATGTAAACACAAAACATATGATCTCGTGAGTCATGACTGACGTCATATCGATTCTGTTGTAGATTCGATTCGATTCTACAATATATACAGCATCGTATTCGTATTATATATATATGATGCCTGTATATATTATAAGCGTGTATATAATACAGCCAATTCGAAGCACTAAATATAAATTACGATAATTTTTCGATACATTAGAAATAGGAATTAAACGTTATAAATGGCAAATTCCGCTTTAACTTTGTATTGTATTTAGCGCAGAAATAAAACAGAAGTACAGGTAAAGTATACTGTATAATATACAGTGTATATAATGCATAATAATAATAATTATTGATTCTTTGATTCTCTGACTAAAAATGACAAAAAATAGAGTCGAAGTAAATGAGAGGTTGCGTTGTTTGACAATACAAAATGTGTGCCCAATTAGAAATACAATGGTATTTGAATTGTTTCAAAATTTTAATTAGTCTATCTAGATACACTTTAAAGTTTAACACATTTCTTATACATCTTAATTAAAGAGACTATAAAATGAGCTTGTGATCAATTTTAATACTAATTGACAGGTTAGTTAACTGTTTGTTTGTTATAGTATTTTGTGATTAGTTATATTATATTGTAATTAATTATTCAGTTAATTGTTAGCTTTAATTAAACTAATTTACGCATAAGTTATACTAATTTTAATTACAATATTCAGAATAAAGATAAGAATAGGAATTGTTTTGATTGCTGTAAACGAGACAATTAGTCAACTTTTTATAAACTAACTGCCCTTCCGATGAGGATGTAAACCGGGTATTGAGAAGTTATTTGCGCCAAAGTTGTGCCAAAAATATATAAATTATGTTAATTGAAAAATTATTACCGAATACTCATATAATATGAGTCATATTTTTAGGAAATATAATTAAAATCTAATTTGCTCTTAAATAAGTTGTAATGTATTAGCTATTAAGCATAGCATTGATTTATAGCAGACATTTAGAAGGGGAGATCAGCCAAAAATTATCAGTCCGAGAAAAGATACCCCCTCGACGTTTTGCCGGCCGCCGAAGGCACCCGGCAAATTTTTTGGGTTTTTTGCCCTAAATTAGGAAATTATCCCTAAATTGGTGCTAAATCCGGTTTAAATCCAGTTAATTTAACTAAATTTAGTTTAAATCCAGTTAAATTAGGCAAAATTTCATCATAAATATATAAATTTTTTGAGCGTTTTTGGAAAAATCCCCCCTGATCCCTCCCTGAATCGGCCGACCTTCTCGATCCCTGGTATTTATTTAGAGTTTAAAATGAGCTTGCTAACATATAGTTATTAATTAAACAAACAAAAACACAGAGATTGAGAAGGTCGGCCGATCCAGGGAAGGGATTTTTGTCAAAATGTTGGCCAAAAACCTAGGGGGGAATCAGGGAGGGGATTTTTCCAAAAACGCTCAAAAAATTTATATATTTATGATGAAATTTTGCCTAATTTAACTGGATTTAAACTAAATTTAGTTAAATTAACTGGATTTAAACCGGATTTAGCACCAATTTAGGGATAATTTCCTAATTTAGGGCAAAAAACCCAAAAAATTTGCCGGGTGCCTTCGGCGGCCGGCAAAACGTCGAGGGGGGTATTTTTTCTCGGACCAAACGCTAGGGGGGGGGGATAAATCCAAATTTTCAAAACCAGGGGGATTTTTGCCTGATCCCCCCCCTTATCGATCTCTGCAAAAACAATATATCTTTACCTTATCTCTTAGGTCTATGCAGATATGCCTTTTTTACTTGTTAACTATATAAATAAAGTGAGTAACAAGTATTTTAAACTTTGCGAAAACATCTTTCTAAAGTTTAATATATTTAACTCTAATTGTCATACATTACGCCTAATGATTTTTTGTACCGAATTTACTCACATTTAATTGCGTGCAATTAACTGCGAATTTTACAGAGGGGGTGCAATTGTATTCGAGTATA
>JAQFXP010003143.1:0-13219 GCA_034693685.1 Belba bartosi | reverse complement strand
ATGGATGTCAGATAGATTTTTGGCCAGAGAAAAAGTTAGGTTAGGTTTGCGTCATCCAAAAATAGGCTCGTACTGTTATGCAATTTGACCGGATGGACCGAATGGACCGGATGGACACCGGATGGACCGGATGGATTGGCCTGGCCGCCATCTTGGCCGCCATTTTGGTTGGCAGGTGGATTTTTGTCCATAAAGTACGTCTCGTTTAACATGGTGGTCTATGGGAAAAAGCCCCCTCCATAAAGTACGTCACACCCTCGCACTGTTGTGCAGCTCATGACGTCACAGGCCCCGCCCACATCTATACTCACTCTATACTACTTATATATTTAAAATAATTTTGTATATTCGACATAACAATATTTGACTTATAGTAAAATTAAAATATAAGACGGTCTAATTTAGACCCCAAATGTAAAACACGTCTTATTTTTCTCTCACATTCATAACAAACTGATGTAAAGGTATTTCGAGACTATGTCATTGCCATAATAATTATCAAGTTTATGTTTTGAAACTCTGATTTGATTTAAGTTAAAATTGTGCTGGTGGTTTATTTGGAAGGATATTGCAATTTTGGATTAAAAACCAAAGTTTTTGTACATAATTAATAAATTTTTAAAACTTGAATAAGTAAAGTGTACTCATAATAAAACGTTAAAAATTAATGTTTAACAAGTAAGCAAATTAATAAAAATTTTATTCAAATAAAAATAACTTGATTGTCATCGTTTAAATTAACTAAATTTATTTGCAATTTTAATATAAATTAAAAATACGTATTTAAAATCAAAACATTAATTAACTTTATTTTAAATTAAATTTTGCATAAAAATATTTATAAATAAATTTATTTTAAACAACATATGGACTACAATATCCATATTTATTCAAATCATTTGTTAAATCGACAAAATAATCTTGAGCTGCAGTAACAAATGGCAATATATTATAACCAAGATCATATCTGAATAAAACCTGTTGACGCCGGCCATTTTCATTGTCTGAATATCTGTTAAACATTGGCATTGGTTTGCATTTCGTATTACAATTACCCACTTCTCGTATATTAGAAATTAATGGACCGGTATTTCCGGCCGCAAAGTCAGGAAAATATTTTTGGAACAAATGTTTTGGCAATGATTTCTGTAGACGTGTTATGGCAGTCGGTATTGGAAACGATTCGTTTCGTAATATTTTAGCTATAATTACAACCATTTCTTCGGATATATAGCAGAGATCACCAAAAGTGACCTGAAATGCTTCTAGCTGGTTGTATTGGGAAAAATAACTAACTTTATCATATAAATTTATTCTTTCTATTTTGCCCGTTATTGGATTAGCTCGAGTGGCTTGATTAAATGACTCAGGTGTTAGAAATGTACTATTAAATAAACCAGCTTTTAATATATCTAGTTCATTTGATGGATGCCAGATATAAAATGCAACGCTGTTTTAAAAATACAAATATTATCTATACTAAAGTTATAATGTTAATATAAATTTAAAATAAGTTATATAATTATTTATTTATATTTTAATAAGATATATTAATTAAAACAATAATATATTATTTAATTATAACTTAAATTAGACCTGGCAAAAGTTTAAAATTTGTTCTAAAAAGCCGCAATTAAAAGTTGTACTAGGTGTAAGAACGCTGCTATATAATACAGTAGTTTAATTTGTTAGTTCAAAAAATTAATTACAATTTTTTATTTTTAAACTTTATCTATCAATTTATACTTAACCATAACCATATGTCAAACTTTAATAAATATAAACCTGCGATTGCTATTTATAACGTACTGAAGTTATGAATAAAATAAAAGATCGTAACACGTAGTCAAAAGCTACTTGCAAGATTACAAAGAACATTGTTATATAGTGACCCGCGGGCCACCTTCTACCAGGTCTAACTTAAATTACTTATAATAATTTAGATAAAGAATAACATACTCATTTGGCGCAGTTGTGACACTATGGTCGCCATACCAACCACCGATTGATAGATGTGGAACAAAATGTATTCCATGTGGAATATTGCCACCAAATCCATCAGGGTGCTGCATAAATGACGCATGTTGTTCTGGTGAATACCAAGGTGGTATTGTACCATCCTTATTCCATTGCCGGCGCATACATCTAACCAGAGGTAGGTTTGCAAACATGCCATCGGAGACACAATAAGAAGTGGAATAGTTTCCAGTCGTTCCGAAATAGTCCCAAATTATCGATCGCTCTGGTTCTGCGAAATCTATATCTGGATACTATTAATATTTATGACATAATTAGATTAAAAAACAAAATATAAAATATGTCAGACACTTACAAATAGAGGTTTAAATAACTTATTATTTAATTGTCTTAATCTTTTCTCAAACTCAAAACCTAAAAATATGTGAAATGCACTAAAATCAATAGTTTTGTGCGCTGTTGCCCACCAGTTGTTATGTACATTAGCAAGGTACTCGATGTCACCTCGCTTATACAATATTCGAACTGCTTTTAAAAATTCTATTCGTTCCCGTTCTGACATACATTTCCAGTCTTTTCTAAAATATACTTTTGTGCAAGCTGGTTTAACGGGTTTATATATGGCTTCATTGATAAACTTATTTTGTATATAAATTCTCGCATTTTCGACGTCCTCTTCGGAATAGTCCTGAGAATAATAACAGCGTTTGTAGATATTTTCGGCGCATTTTCCTTCGTTTGTTGCTAGATAAAATTTTTTACATAAAATACTATTTTAATTTTAAATTAACATATAACTTCTGTATGTTTATTCATTAACATCTTTTTAAAAATAAATTACATTTTAGGTCATTTTTGTTTCCACATATTATTTTCCTAATAAAAAATAAATTTAATACTAAATAAATAAATTGATTAATTGTAAAAATCATTTTTATTTTTTATATAAAACCTATGTATTTTTTCTTTTATATATCAAGCACAAATTAATTTATTAAATTATTTTTTAAAGTTCATTTCCCTTGGCAAATTAAATGCAACTGGCTGACAAATTTGTTATCTGTAGAGCCATTAAAATAATATCATATTTATAAATTAATTTACAATTATCTAGTTTATTACGTCTATAGATAGATATATTTAATAAAAATTAATTTTCAATCTTAAATCGTGTGCAAAATTAAATTTTGTAAAAGACAGTAAAAATATACATTATACTTTGTAAGCAGATAACTCTATGGAAGGAGATTACTATGAGAGAGCTCACTGGTATCGGTGGTCATATGACTTCTCTCCACTGGTATTTAATTTCATATGACATGCTGTGTGTGTACAAACTCTTCACTCATTATTTTCTCATTACGTGAACACACTTTGTTTGTTTAAGTTGTTATTAAATTAAATTTTGAATTTATAATTAAAATAATAACTAATTTATAAATAAAATAATAATTTTTGTTAAAGTAATTTAAATAAATAAATAATTGATAAAAAATATACAAACAGTTTTACATATATTAGCTAAAAACAATGTAGTAGACAAAGCTGTCGCCTGGACCATATGCCATAAATTGTTAATGAACTGTAGCATTGAAAGAGGAAAGGGCATTTTCAAAAATTTTGCCAAAATAAACTGATTTGTTTATAATTAGTATCTATGAGTGATTCCACACAAAGTAATGTTTTAAAATTTTTTTATTCAGAATATATTTTCGAAAATTCGACTTCAATAGTAAAAAATAGAAAAACTTAAATATTCGAAAATTAATTTAGACCCCGCCCCATAAAGATAATAAGTTGAAAAATTTTTTCCAGTTAAATAATTAAATAAATTTAATTATAAAAATAATTTGAAGACGCCTTTCGCATTATTTAGACATTTTTTAATTTGTGCACAATATGGACATACAGTTACTGACGGATAATGTAAACAATAAATTAATATTTGTTATTAACTATTAACACAAAATAAAACTGTAATTTGAATACTATATTATAGATATTAATACGAATATTTTGATAGAATATGGATTAATATAGATATTATAAACATTTTGATAAAATTATAAATTATTAAAAATTTTATTTTTTTTTTATTTTTTTTATTAATATCTTAATTTGTAGTAAAAATTTTTATTTTATTTTTATTTAATTATTAAATTTTGTGTTAAAATTAAATTTTGTTTATGCTAAGGGTTTATAACAAACAATAGTCCATAAGATTAAAAATTTATATAAACTATTATTTTTAACATTGTTGTATATACATAAAACATATGTATAATTTTAAGATTTTATGAGATATTATGTTAAATTGTAGTTTATAACATTTTTGGTTTATATTGTGCACAAATTAAAAAATGTCTAAATAATGCAAAAGCCGTCTTCAAATTATTTTTAAAATTAAATTTATTTAATTATTTAACTGTAAAAAAATTTTCAACTCATTATCTTTAAGGGGCGAGGCTAAATTATTTTCGAATATTTAAGTTTTTCCATCTTTTACTCTTAAAGTCGAATTTTCAAAAATCGATTACTCGAAAAATATTCGGAATAAAAAAAAATTAAAAAATTACTTTGTGTGGAATCACTCCTAGATACTAATTATAAACAAATCAGTTTATTTTGGCAAAATTTTTGAAAATGCCCTTTCCTTTTTAAAACTTAATATTGAAAATGTATATTCAATATTTATCACATAAAACATTGCAGACAAACCTTTTTACAAGTTAAATTGTTAGTAAAGTTATTGTTATAATAATTTTACACTTTTAAAAACTATAATTATTATAATATGATAGTTGCCGAATTTATTATTAGCTAATTTATATTTTTTTAAATATAATTATTTAAACTGAATTAAACTTTTACTGTTTATAAATGTAATTTTTAAAACTTATTAAATTTAATTTTGATATAAATTTAAATGATATTGTTTAAACATTAAAAATTATTTATTTTAATTTAATATTATTTGTTGAAAAATAATATGAATAAATATCTTAAATATTTAAAATGTTTATATTATTTAACATAAATTTTATTTTTAATTATTATGTCAAATTACAATAAATAATTGATATAATTACTGACATTGAAAAATAGTCAATTATCTTAATTGGAAAGTATTTTAGTTAAACATAATAATAATAAATACAATTTTAATTTATGAATTGCAATGTATAAAAATATAAATTTTAAATTTTTTTATTAATTATGTTTTAACTACATTTATAAATATTATCTATTTTTATATCACTATATTATATTAATTAAAATATTAAATATGTTAAATAATTTTTATTTAAAAAACAATATTGTAATTTATTATTGAATAAATTATGTAAATTTAAAACAAAATAAATTTAAAAATTTTAAATAACTAATATATAAAATATTTATTTATTCCAACATATAAAATTTTATCATTTTTATATTCTAATAACCATATCTAACTAAAGTTTAAAATTATAAAATTATTGGAATAAGATCTTGAAAAAAGTAGATGTATTAATTTGCAATTAATTCTAATTCTTTAACATTTTATTAAAATACTTTTAAATATCTAAATAAGCAATTTTATTAAATAGTCAAATAAAAATTAATTTTAAATGTATAAAACCCATTATCTTTTAAGTTGCTAAAATAAAATTTAAAAATAATTTATTGTTTTAAAATAACACACAAAAGAAATTGTTTTTGAAAATGAAAAAACCAAAAATTTTTGTACATTTTAAATTTATTTTTATTTGACTATGGCAAAGTTAATAATTAATTTATTTTAACTTATAAAATTTAAAAAAATTATTTAAATAAAATATTGTGCATATTTAAGAATACTATAGATTGACGACATGTAAATTAACAAAATAGCTTACTTAGATTTTTAAAAATGTTAAAAAATTAGTTGCAAAATGATACATTACTTTTTTCCAAACCTTATTAATTTAATATGTAAAATGCATAGCTGCAATTTTCTAATTGTTCAGTATTAGTGAAAAGTTCTAAATTTTTATTTTAAATCTTAAATAGGAAAAAACAGCTAATTAACAATTAAAAGCAGATGGCACTTAACCGGAAAATGAGTTGGTCCGGGCGTCAGATATTTTAACTACAATGAGGTTTGGCATATATACTGTATATGAAACTGTCTAGAATGAGGAAAGTTTGGAAACACAGAGCTCATTTTTGACTCCACCTTAATCTCTCGGTCAGACGGAGCCTGTTTGTAAGTATAATAATTACAATGTCAACTTATTTTTAAAATATCTCTTAAAAATAACACATTGAATTATATGTTCATAAAGTTAAAATTAATTATTTATTTTCCTAATTTAATATAATCTATTTTTAAACATAAAATTAACCATAAAAATTATGTTATAATAATTTTAGCAATTACCAATTTTTAAAACCAATTACCGATAATAGTTTATTTAATGATAATATATTTTAAACTACATTTTATGTTAACTATTATTATATTTCAATAAAGTTTATTAAAATTATAACTAGTTATAGGAATAAAAATTTTCCATATAATTGTTAAAACTCGAAATAATTTTTAATGCTGGTCAATTTTCGTTTGTAAGAATGTATTTCTCATTGTTTTATATTGCGATCTCAACTCACTAGTTAATATAATTTATTAAAAAATTTTGAATGTTTTTTTAAAATAGACTTATTAACTTGTAACTTAAAACTAAAATTAAATTTTAATTAAATTGCTAGAATAAGTTTCTCATTATTATAAGTTTTTATACATTAAATGATAAACTTCATTTAAATTTAAATAAAAATTTTAAAAAATTAATTTGTGTAAAAATATTACATTTTTATATATAAAAATGCGGTATTTAATTAAATATTTTATAAACAAATATCCTTTTAAATTTTTATTAATTAATAATGGTAATCTACAATTAGTAGATAATGCAGCTTGTATTTATATAAATTTTAACTATTTAAATTTGTTCAGTATTAAAACTATTGCTTAACTAATTGTATAAATAATTATTTAAATTACAATTTGCTATACTGACTTAATTTAATATTAGGTTAAAATTTTTAATAAATTTTCAAACAAATAAAATAAACAAACTAATTTTTTTAAATTCTTATATAAATCACAAAATAAAATTATTCTAAAAAACAATACATATATAGATAACTAATTTTTTATAATTGCTACTAATAAATAAATTAAATTATTTTTTGTGACAATAATTAGATAATTAATAAATTTTTGAATTAAGCGCTCATTAAATGTTATTAACGTTGCGATTGAGTATCAAAAACACGTGTTTTGGTTGTCATGACTCATGACTCATGAGTTATGAAACAAAACACACATTTAATCGAAATATAGTTTGAATTCATTTCAATTCAGATTAATCGAGAAAAAAATGTTTAATAAATTGATTTATAAAACAAGAGTTAACTTCAAAATCATTAATAATAGTCAACAAATCGACAGAACTAGTGAAGACTTCAAAATTGGATCAAATATTTGGTTTATTCAATACGACTCTCAATGCAAACGCTTTGGTTTGTATTTAAGTAAAGGCATTGAAGAATGCATTGAATGTGAAATAAAGGCATTTATTATTGATTCCGATTTTAATAAATTTAATCAACAATTGCTGGAAAAGCAGATCATTAAAGTCAAACCAAATAACAATCAATTAGTTTTCACATATAAAGCAAATAAAGATTATTTAACTACAAAAACGGCTCAATTATTGCCTAACAATCAACTGTCGATTGGATTTGAGATAATTATTGATAAGCAATGCTATGAATCAATTCAAATGGGGTTTGGATTGAATAACGCGTTTAATGTCAAACAATTGTCTGATTTTAAGATAATTTGCGGTAAATCAGAGTTTTTCGTACATAAAGTGGTTTTGAGTTCGCGTTCAGAAGTGTTTAAAACAATGTTTTCGAATGATATGATTGAAAGTCAAACCAATGAAGTGGTCGTCGAAGACATCGAACCAAGAGTTATGAAATGTTTTCTGAAATACATTTATTCACAAAAATTGGTGAAAATCGAAGGAATGGCCGAAAGACTACTCTATTGTAGCGATAAATATGAAGTCTTGGATCTGAAGAATATTTGCGGAAATTTAATGTTATTCTCAATTAATCCGAAAAATGCGTTAATATTATTGATAACTTTCGACAGATATGGTGTCGACGAAGACCTGTTGGCGAAGGCTATCGAATATATGGTTAGAAATTCAGTCGAAATACTCAAAAGTTCGCCGAAAGAGTGGAACGAATTGTTAGAAACAAATCCGACATTAATTGGCAGAATTGTGGCCGAAATGAGTCAAAAAATTCAATTTCTTTTGACTCAAACTCCGGCCGCAACTCAAACCGAAGTTTTTAGATATAATTATTTCGAATAAAACTAATTATATCTTTGTTTTCAAATCTATGTTATGTCTAAAGCAAAACTAATTTTTCAAAATTCATTTAATGTTTAATCAAAAATAATTCGTAAAATTAATTAATATTTTGTTTAAATACTAATCATATGTTTTATAAGAATCAAAATAAATATAAAATATTTCCTATTAACTTGGTAAAACTATTTCAATTAAAATTGTTTTCAAATATTAAAAAACTTTGAATTACTTAAAAAAAATATTTTTCTTAAATTGAAATTTTTTATTATTCTAAAAAATTTATTTTGATTTGAAATTGTAATACAAGTAATATTATAATTATTAACAAAATCACATTTATCTCAATAAAATTGTATGAAATTATCAATAAAAAAAATATGTTAATAATTTATATTAATATTTAACTTATTTAACAAAAAAAATTTTTTTTTAAATATTAACCAAGTTCAGTTCTATCAATAATAATACAAAATTTAAAAAAACATTTTTTTCCTAAATAGTAAGATTAGTCACTCATTGTATATAAGCAAGCAATTTTAGCGTTATTAGAAATCTCCAACTAGTAAAATTTAAAAGTATTAGCTAGATTTTTTAAGTGGTTTTAATACCGTATTTTCTCACAGTTTAGAACATGTTCTTAAAAGGTGAAATAGACCATTTTCTAAAACGTGTGCCTTTAAGAACATGTTCCTATAATGCGAGGTAAATTCAAACTGTACTAAGTGACACAGATTAATTATAATTATTTTATTATATATACTGATAAATTAGTCTAAATTAAAGTCTTCAGTATGATTTAATGTTTTTGTCATCATCTTTATCGATTAATCCCGAATTTGTTTTAGTTTTATTTCAATTAAATTTTTCTAATTTTGCAAAACATTTGATTTATATCCTCGTGAACAGATCTTCTCAAACCAGTCCTAATAAGACTAATAAACAAACATTAACACTGGTATAAGTTATCTATCAAAGTTTGAAAGTTGTATCATGCAAATAAATATTTACGTATAAATGTGAGGCAATGTAAACAAAGCTATATATTTTATTCAACTTGAATAATTTCAAAAACTTACTTTATCAAATATTAATATTAGTTTACAACTTGTAAATAAAATTAACTAAATTTTACATTTTATATTTGAATACAACTTAACTTGATACATGTCTTAAAACATTCTTTCTATTTAGTACGAAGCAATTAACTAGATAAAATATAAAAATGAGATGATCTGCTAATGAATATGACTTTCTATATAATTTAACTAAATTATTTTTAATCTAAAATTTATTATTTAAATTATTATTTTAAAAACTCATTTACAATATTATTATAATTATTTTACAAATTTTTGTTTAACAATAAACTTTCAGATAAAATTTTAAAACAATAAATAAATATTTTTGCAAATATTATGTTTTTGTATGTTTAATAAACAGTAAAATATCTATTTAACACTTTTAAACTTTACTATTTGAAAATCTCATTTATTAGTCTTAAATAGTGAGAGGCAATTATTAAGAGTTTAAAAGTGTTAGTTATCTTTTTTACTATTTATTAAGAAATACAAAACAATATATTTGCAAAGACATCTGAGGCCTATCTAAGGCCTATTCAGATAACATGCTTTTGTATGTTTAATAAACAGTAAAAGAGCTAACTAACACTTTTAAACTTTACTAATTGCTTCTCACTAGTCTTAAATATATTAAATATTGTCTACAGCTGGGAATTATAAGGTCTGTTAATACAAGGGTTCATACAATTAAATACATTATTTTAAAAGTCATTAAACTAATTGTACGCAAGCTAATTTTATAAATAAGAAATACTTATATAAGTTTGCTTAATTGAAAAATATTAATAAAAATAAATATTTTTTGCACAATAAGTTTAATAAATTATAATAATTTTATTTTACATTAAATATTTATTTTTATGTTAAGTTTAAATTACGTAAATATAAAAATTAATATTTATTGTAAATTTATTTTATTTTAACATTATATTTTGTTCTGCATTAGTAAATTAAATATTTTGAACATATTTTTTAAATTACATTTTACTTAAAGGGTTAACATTAATCAAGTTAAATTTTAATTAGTTTGTTACCCTTGTAAATAAAAAAATTAAATTAACATTAGGTTATTTAACACAAATATATATAATATGCCTAAAATTATTAAAAACACACAAAAAGGATAAAACATTTATATTAGTATTAAACTATTGATATATATATATATATATATATATATATATATATCTAGTTAAGATTAACATTGATTTAAAAAAAATTAATACTTAAATTGTAAAATTTTATATTAAAAATTTGCTTCAGTTAAATAGATAAAATGAAGTTTTATTTAATTTTATTAACTTTTGTATTAAGTGTATTAAGTGAACAAAACCGAAAATATCCAATTCCTGGTTGGGTTTCCGAACTTGATGGCACTGCCGAGCGGGCGAATTTTAAGCCAAATGTCGTATCTGAACTCGACGTTGAAAAATCAGCTTTTCAAAATTTAAATACATGCCCAAGTAAATTGTTTCAATAAATAAATTTTCGTTATTAATTTATATATTTTTTAAATAGACGTAACCAGTGCTACAACTAATGGTATTTAAACAAAAATATTATTTTAATAAAAACATTTATTACGTCACATAATTCATATTTTTAAATTAGCTATCACACCAATTGTTCAAACAATATTGACACAAAATGTGAGTTTTACGTGTGAGTCAAGGTCAATAGTTAGTTATATTACACAATATAAGAACGAGCCTAGTAATTTCACATGTAATGGCGTTATTTATCTATTTGAGCCTATTTCCGATGATTATTCGATACGGATCATGTTTAGAGATAACGTTACTGAGATTTTGCAATTAATTAATTTAAGCAAGTTCAAAACATATAATAATGGTAAATATGAAAATATATTGACGACAGGTATAATTATTTAGTAAAAAACAATTTTTTAAAATTTTTAATTTAAAGGTAATTATGTGAAACAATATTGCGGCACAGTTGGACAAGGTCGATGTGCAGGCGACAATTATTTTCTAAATGTCGAATACCAAGCTAACAGTCAGAGCGATTGCGCAATAACAGGCCGGGGTGTTACCAGTGTGAATGCAGTAATGGCTAAATTAATACTTAGAGGGAGATGTAACACATTATGTGGATTAGAAAATAGTGGCTATGCACATATTAATTTTAAAGATCCAATAACTGATGGCGGTTTACCACATGTCTATGCTAAATGTCCAAGTAAATATTTTATTAAATGCATTGTCAATTTATATAATTGAAATATTAATTTTTAAAATAGATATAACCAATACAACAACTAATGGTATATATATTTTTAAATAATTAGTTTATAAAAATAAATTAAATAATCATGTTACATTTTTAATAATATTATTTAATAAGCTATCACGCCAATTGTTCAAACAATGTTCACAAGAAATGCTAGCTTTATGTGCGATTCAAAATCATTAATTAGCCACATTACCCAATATAACAACTATCCTGGCAATTTTACATGCAATGGCGTTATTTATCTCCATGAGCCTGTTTCCTTTGACTTTTCTATAAGAATTACATTTAGAGATAACTTCTCTGAGGTTTTGCAATTAATCAATCTAAGCAAGTTTAAAACATATTTCAATGGTAAATATTAATATATATATAAATTTGTTATATATATAAATTAAATAACAACTAATATTAAAATAATTAATTTTTAGGCAATTATGTCCAACAATATTGCGGCAGGGTTGGGCCTGGTAGATGTGAAGGCGACAATTATTTTCTAAACGTCGAATATGTAGCTAACAGTCAAAGCGATTGCTCGATCACAGGCAGAGGTGTTTCGAGTGTGAGTGCAGTGATGGCTAAATTAACACTAACCGGACAGTGTAACACAGTTTGTGGACTACAAAATGGGGGCTATGCAAAAATTAATTTTAGTGATCCAATTACAGATAGTGGCTTACTAAATGCTACTGTTGCATTTCATAATGTTAATTCTAACGGGGGAGTCTCTATTTTAGCTCAACCACAACAACAGCAACAACAACCCAATCAATACACACATCCTAAACAATCTAAACATCCCAAAAAACATAAACACAACAACCAATATAAACACAACAATCAACATAGACACGATGAACAACCCATAGAAACTAGGCAGTTTAAACAATCTAAACAATTGACAAATCTAAACATTCCAAACAACTCCAACACTCCACAAAATTTAATTACTACAAACAATTTAGATACCTCAAACAGCATAGACATGTCAAAAAATTTAATTGCTACAAACGAGTCTGATAACTTGTAATTGTAATTTTTTGATAAAATATAAAATCTAGAAAATAAAAAATTATTAAAACTAGTTTTTAAAAATTAAATAACCAAAATATTGAATATTTAATTTCAGATAAACAGTAAAAATATTTAATATATTTAGGTCTAAGAAACCTAATTTTACTGCTTATGTTATATTTTCTATGCTATGTAATAAACATTACTAATGACATCATATTAAGATAGCATTATAAAATATCTAATTATTTAATTAGTATATATTTTTTATGCTATTAATGTTTTAACATTTTTATTTTTCAAAACTTTAATTTTTATGACATTAATTTTGACTAATCTAAGATATTAAACAAATTATTTTTTTGTGTAATATTTTTTTAATTCTATAAAAGTTAAATGACTATAATTTAAAGGGGTTGTCTGTAGATTGGTAAAGTTGCTTATTTTTTAAAATAATTTTAATCATGATAAAAGCATATGATATGA
>JAQFXP010003142.1:0-13226 GCA_034693685.1 Belba bartosi | reverse complement strand
TTTTAAAATAACGGCTTATAAAGTATTTGTTGTTTATTTTGAATTAAAGTATTTAATAATTAATTATTTATTTAATTTAAAAAATAATTATGAATAAATTTATTCATGTTTGTTTACTAGTTTTATTCAATTTTCAATTGATTGATTGTGTTATTCTTTAAATTATTTAATTTTTAAAATTTATTTACGAATAATTTATATTTTGTTACATGTGTAATTTTCAACTTTATGAATAGATTAAATTAAGAAATATATAGAGTTTAT
Source organism: Belba bartosi (assembly GCA_034693685.1). NCBI lineage: Eukaryota > Metazoa > Arthropoda > Arachnida > Sarcoptiformes > Damaeidae > Belba > Belba bartosi. The sequence continues at coordinate 12,962 of JAQFXP010003142.1, read as the reverse complement.
AATGATAAAAAATAATTTAAAAATATATATATTATATAAAAATTTGGTTTTAATTAAACAATAGTTGTTGAGACATAAGACGCAAACTTTAATTAATCTATTGTTAAGAGTGGAAGCAATGGAAAAACGAGCTCTGCTTTCGATAGAGCGAATGGATAGTAGCTATGAGTCAAACATCCGATAGAGTAAAGGCTAGACTTATACTGTATAGAGAGTAGAGAACTGTTAGATGAGATGCACTCAAACCAACACTACTTTTAATCACTCAAATGATTAGTGGATTGTTTGCAATGACATACAATGTCTGCTCTCCTCTGAAACATGAGGCACAAGGAGTTACGCCTGAGTTTGGTCTCAAGTTTCTTGGCATAAGTTTTGTTATAATCTTAGGAATTGGAAAATAAATGATTTTTGTTATGCGATTCGATAGTTAAGATACAGAGTTATGGTTTAATATATTTTTATTACATTTTTTTCTGACTAAATGTGAATTTTTTCGGTCGATTCACATATCCGGCAAAAGCGTAATCTCTTCGTCTCTTTTGACATAAATGAGATTAAATTTTTCAATTAATTTCAATTAATGGCAAAAAATTGTTTTAACTAAACATTAATTATGATTAATACGTTTCAATCAATATTAATGAATTTCTCAAATATATATATTTTTTTGTTAATATATATACTTGCGCAGATAAGATGTGCAAGAACAGCATTAATTACAAAATTACATAATCCAATAATTATAAAATATTTACATGTAACAGATAAAAAATTAAAACCCAAAAAATTATCCATTAGTTTTAATTTGTTATGCAAAATTTTGCAAAATACATTTTAAATTTATTTGAATTAATATTAATAAATTTTTATTTAAACATTGTTAATATACTTTTACAATGTTTTTAAATAAATAGCAAGAAAATATTTTGTCTAATTATCTTAATGGTAAAAAATTTGATAAATGTTTTTATTTTAATTTTTCTTTATTTATTTGTTTCCTTAAATTTACTTGCACATTTATAATATCTTAACACTAATGATAAAACTTCGCCTAAAAATGTTTGTATTTTAAGTCAACAAAAACACATAAAACCGATTGAGTAGTGAAAACATTTGTGTTTGAGATGAAAATTGTAGAGAATTTGCATAAGTTTTTTGTAAACAACAAAATGTTTGTATTGAACGACAAAAATGATTGCCTCTTATCATAAAAAGTGAACCGAAAACCTAATTCACATTTTCTTTGCTCTCGTCTTTTGGTACAAGAATTGCTCAAATTTTATATATGTGCTCTCCCTCTCTCCTTCCACCCCTCCCTTTCTCCCCTTTCTTCTTAGTTTTACATTATGTATGTGCAAGTTTGACTTGTTAAAGATTGTAACAGAATAAAATTAGCATTTTTGAAATTTTATCTTTAAAAATAAATTTTAAACTTTTTTAAAAAGCATTTTTTGAAAATTTAATAAATTGATTAAATCTAAATTGAATTTAATTAATCTAGCTTAATTTATTAATGTTTTAGTATTAATTTATTCTAAAATAAAAAATTTTACTAAAAAAGAATTTTTATTTTAAAAATATTTTATTTAGACTAAACTTTGATTTAATTTAAAACTAGATTTTTGTTTTGTTTATTTTTCACCCTGCACATCCCTAGTGCTACATTACTTATACGATCGCTTTTAATGTTAAAAATTATTAAAATCAGATAAAACTTTATGAGAAGAGAGTGAGAAAAGAAAGAGAAAATTTGTTATTTATAACAAATCAATAAAAGGAAATTGTGTTCAATGCTATCCAACTCTACATTAGGTTATTTTTTCTTGCTGCAAATCTTTTACGAATTTAAGTTAGAGTCGAGTAATATATTGAAGAATATATTGTGAAATAAGAAATATTTTTGTGAGGAAATGCTTTTTTACCGAAAAGAGTTTTAAAATTTTTTTCTTTTTCATATCATTACTGTTGTGTCCGCAAGGCTTGTTTGTACTGAAAGTATTGTTGAGAAAGTTTTTTTGAACAAGTTTTCACTCTTTTTTCAAATAAAATTTAAATTATTAGTAATAATTTTGGAAATAGCTTTGTACTTTAAAGTTTCTTGTTTGCAAATATCTCGGTTATTTTTTGCTCATTAAAATTTTTTTATCTACTAACTTGACCGCTTTATACTATACTGCTACATACTCTTTTGAACTATGAGATGTTGCCACATCTGCTTATAATATTAATTGTCAGATATGGCAACATCTCATAGTTCAAAAGAGTTAATTGTTTAATAAACATACAAAAACAGTGTATCTGGATAGGCCTAAAGCTGACCTTGTAGGCCTTTGCAGATATATTGTTTTTGTATGTTTAAAATTTGGTATAAAAACTAACAAATATTTGGATTTCTTATCTTGTTACCACTATTGTTAATTGTAATCAAAATTAAATATAAATGTAATAAAAATTTATAAACAATATAATTTTTGTAATTATTTTTTTTTACTATTTTGTATTTAAAAATTGTTAATACCATGCTAGTTACTTTTGTGCCGCACTGTAGAAAAAGCAATTGAGTTTAAGGTTATTTAAATTATTTATTTTGTTTGACTCATTCGACTGTAAATAAAATCTAAAATATATTAAACTCAACAACAGATTAGCATTTTTTACTAGCAAACATTGCCTTGAGCATTGCGGCAACTTTGGTAATCTAATTTGCACTTGAACATCTAATCTAAAATTGTAATTGATAAAAATTAGATTTGCATTTTAATTGCAAATTTTACACAAATAATGTCAATTAAATTATATCCAGAAATAAATTAATTTTAAAAATATTCTAAAAATAAATATACTAAAAATTTTCTAATTTTAGACATTAACTAGTTAAGTCAAATAAACAACATTAGGTTAATTATTAAAAACATAATGATAACAATATTGCTATAATTAGACCAAGTATAAATAAATAAGAGTCAAACTAAATCAAATAAAACATTTATCCTAATGTATAGTCAAATATAATAAAAGGGTTGACATAAAATTAAGCATGTTAAAAAATATATAATTGTTTTAATGAAAAAATTGAGATAATTTAAATAAAATTATATTAAACTTAATTAAAATATTAAATAAAATATTTTTAAGTTTAGTTTTTAACAAAAATATTTATTTCCAAAATAAATTGTATATTAGATATACCCCTAAAAGGCGTTGTTTTATTCGTTAAGTAATCTCTGTTTTCGGCTCAAAAAAGGCCGTAATTTCACTAATTATAGAATTAGAAGAACTAAATGAGTGATAGTTTTTGGAAACACTGTAAATGTTTTTGTGTTTGTTCTCAGAAAAAAACTTTTTTTTTTTGATAAGTCTATCGGATTGTTGTTTAACGTTATTTTTAATGAGAGATTAAATCTCTTATTCGCCGCTCAAATGAATGCAAGCGAAACAATAAACGTCTTATCGATCCAATTAATTAAAGATTATTCGCTCCAATTGTCACCACTTTTCGCAGTTTTCTCTATAAAACTAAACAAAACTATGGATTATACTTGAGATGTGCAAGGAGAGAGGAGGGGAGAGGAGGGGCTAATATTTCTTAAAACAAAGCAAAAACTAATTTTTAAAGTATATTTTATTATTTAACTATACTTTACGTTTTAAATTTATAAATAAATTTATCATGCAAAATAAAACTTTATTGATGTTAAACATAATTAAATAAACATAATAGATTTAGCTAAAAATTAATTTCTGTAGTAACTTGAATTGTTTAAGAAACAAGAGCAAAAATGAATTTTTGAATTAAAATTTGTTATATAAGTTATTTAATTAGTAATTTTATTATGTTAAATTTAAGTTATGCATATTTTTAATTTTGCATAAATCTAATTAAATTTATTAAGTAGTTTAAAATTATATAGATTACTTTTTAAAAATTATTATATCAGTGTAATTTTACCAAAATTTGTTTAACGTTCATCTAATATAGTCTACCTTGCACATTATACAGATTAGAGTGTTTGTGCAAACAAACAAAAACAGATCTCTCGCTTATAAACACAGAATAGAGTTATTTCATTAATTCCAAAATAATACGAATATATGTATGAATGCAAACCCAAATTCATTATTAATGTAATGTAATGTTTGTTTGCATTAAATCAATAAAATGCACAAAAATTTTCGCCAAAATTGAAAGTTAAACACAAAAATGTTTTTAAATATATAAATGCGAATATTTTTATGGATTCTTCTCTTGTTTTTTTATTATTTTTTTTCTGAATAGTAGAATAAATATATTAATTTTTCTGTTTTTTTTGGTTTTAAAAATTTGTTTAATGTATTAATTTTTTTCTATCTTTCAATGCGTTTGTACTTTAATTTTAATCAAAACATTTGTGCGAATTCTTTCCACAAAATCTTTTTTGAACTTATTTTTAATGAAAATATCAATAAATTATTCGAAACGCAATTTTGTTAAACGAATCGCATTAAATGTGGAAAACGTTTTCTTTTGAATTGTTTTGGCTTTAAGTTTAATAATAAAAATTTTCGAAAGTATCAGAAATTAAGCAAAAAACTAAAATAATTTATTTTAATACTCTTTAGTCTGGAAATGAGCATGCACTTTTGTTAAAAAAAGAAAGCCTAATTAAATTAATTGCTAAATTTAAATTAATATACATATTAACTTAAACAACATTAACATGATAATTTTGCAATTAAAATTTAAGCATGTGATTTAAGCATTAATAAAATATAAACTATATTTATAAATTTTATTAAAAACTCAAATGTTAAAAAAGTAACATAAAATAATAATAATTTTAACTGAGTTTATTGTAGCTTGATACTTTTATCTGGCCATTCCTGATTGATATTAACATTTAGTTAAAAGACATTTAAAATGATTAAAATTTTCATTTTAAATAAATGCGATTTTTTTCGAATAGAACTGTAAAAACATTTCTTATAAAAACATTTAAATAGATTTATTGCTAGAATTAGAGAAGAAATATTAGATAATTTTAAACAATAAAAAATAAACTTTAATTATAAAAAAATATAGTTAAAGCAATTAAACAAATCTAAATTAATAAAAACTAATTAAAAAACTAAGATTAAAGAATATTCTGATTGGAAAAAATAAACTAGGCATAAGATAAAATAAAATAAAGTTTTAGTCTTATGATAGTATAAAATACTTTTTAGATTAAGACCAAAAAATATTAGACTTTAATATTTAGAACTAATTTTGCGTTTATTTCTCAAAGGAATTCAAAGTCAAAAAAAGAAATGAAAACGAATTTCAAAATAAAAGAGAAACTAAAAGCAAAAAATAAAATACATATAATATATATAATTCTTATATTATATAAGAGCTAAAGAACTTCTTATTTGGCCATAAGTAGCGGAACGGGAGAAGAGTGACTGTCAGCTGAAGATTGTTAGCGATAGAAATAGAGAAAGTAAAAGTTGGATCAGTTCGCCCTAGTTGGATTTAATCATATTTTGTATTTGATTAAAAAATAGTAACTTTAAATCTGATTTAAATTAAATTCATTATTTTTAAAATTTTATAAGTATTTATATTTTATTTTTTAAATTAAAATTAATTAAAAACAAAACTTATTTAAACTAAATTATATTTAACATTTTGAACAATATAAATTTATTTAATATTAATAAAATGCAAAAATTGTAGCAAATTTTACAAATTATTTTAATTTGATCAGTTTAAACATAATTAACAAAATTAAACAATTCTGGGTTTTAATCCAAACTCTAATTTTGAATCCAATGGCGAACTGCGCTCGAAAACAGACAGAAAGTATAGAAAAAAAAGTGAAAGTATGTGCGGATGCGGTATATCCAGTGTTCGCTAGTGTTGGCTGTTATTCAATTTCAGTCCTCACGGGATCGGTGCCGAAGCGCCAGCACTAGACTGTGTGGCAATACTTGTGCTACTCTTTTCCCCTCAACAAACTTAACTTGGTGAAGTGTTGGTTACTAATGCCGAATGCTTTTTTCTAAGACTTACAATATATAGACTTGAATTACATTTTTGTATCTTCTGGTCTTGTCTTAAATTACAGCTAAAACTTAGTTAATGAAAAACTTTTTATTCTTTATCTTAAACTCACTTTATTTTTCTTATTTTATTGATATATTTTTCGAGTGCTTCTCAATATAAATATTAACATTTCGTGACTATCTTTCATAAGCTCTCTGTATACGTATATGTTTTTATAACTCAACTTAAATTATACTTGTATGTTAATCTTTTTAAAGTTTATCAGGCGATTTTAGTGTTTTGACTTGTAATTTTATTTTATATTAATTTTTTGACTGCTTTCTGTTTATATTTTAATTTTAAATGCTAAATTTTATTTATTTAATGATTTTAAAGACATTTTTGTGATACTGTATCACTTATATATTACTAAAAAGAGAATTTTAATGTTTTAAGATCTTACCTGTATAATTTTAAAAATTGAGCTGTTCTAATCTTTTAATTTATTACTTTTGATAACTTTATAAAATTTAATAATTATTTTTATAACTTTTAAAAAATATTAATTAAATTATAAATTTTAAAAACAATTTGAAAATAATTTAGTTAAAAATTTTCTGTTATATTTTAAAATACTGTAGTATTTAAAAATAAAAAACATTTAGCTTTTAAAAATTTTTATGTTGAATCAATGTTTACTTTGCATTAACTATTTAAAATTTAATTTAAAAAATTTCTTTTTGTGTGTGTATTTAGCTAGAACTTTTGTCTAAAAACATATTTTATTAAATCTTTATGTTAGTTATTTGCATAAAACTAAAGTAAAATAAAATTCTAATCAATATTTCACTTATTTAAGCAAGTTTATTTTATAAAATTATTTTTTTAGAGACTATCAAAACTGTCATATAATGACACTTTTATTCCAATTCCACTGAGAATTTGATAAAAAAAAAGTTTGACTCAACTAAACAATTTAGACAAATAAAACAAAACAATTCTTTTCAATTTTATTTTATTTTATTTTATTTTTGTTTTATTTTGAAAATTAGCGCAATTTAGAAAATAAAAGAACCGACAAAACGAGATAGTTAAAAAGAAAGAAAAAATTTAAACTAAATACTTTGTTGCAATTTGTTTAAATTGGATAAATTTGTTTTGGAATAACTAGATTAAAAATTAGATACGATTACATTTAAATATTTATAAACTTTAGCATTAAAAGCAATAAATTAATTAAAAAAAATAAAAGTTTAATTTAAATTATATCAAAAATATTATTTAAGTATAAACAAGGATTTTAAAGTGAGGATCAGTAAAAAATGCCCGCTCTAATTTTGAAATTGGCATTTTTCCACCTAGCATTAGGTTTGTGAAAAGTATTTGCCTAAATTAAGCCGGCAAATTTTTTGGGTTTTTATTGATCAAAATTGAAAAATTTTCCCTAAATTGTTGTTAAACCCGATTTAAATCAAGTTAAATTAACTAAATTTAGTTTAAATCCAGTTAAATTAGGTAAAATTTCATAATAAATATATAGGGTTTTTGAGTGTTAAAAAAATTCCTACCCTAATACTCCCTAGGTTTTTAGCAAAATTTTTTAAAAATAACCCTCTCCTGATTTTCCTGAATTCGTCAATCTTCTCAATTCCTGATTATAAACTTGTTTACTATTTTTAAATTTAATTATTTACAAGTTCAATAAATAAATTAAACATGTGTTTAATTAAATGTTTAATTAACAAATTAAAAATTTATATATAATTTGTTTAAATTTACAAAGTTTAATTACATAATAATTTATAAATCATTTAATTAAAATAAAAATAAATAAATTTCTAATTAATCTAAAAAGCTAAATGATATAATAGAAATTCATCTAGTAAATATATATACGTATATATATATATTGTTCAAACCGTCTGCACATTGTCTTATCTAATAGTTGTTTTTGAAACGAATAAAAATAAAAGTGAAATAAGAGACAAACATAACAAACAACAGATTAACAGAATTAGGAAAATAAAATAAAGAACGAAAAGCTAAAAAATCGTTAAATCTTTTCGATTTGTTTGAGTTTTTTTTCCAAAAACTAAGAACAGAATTGCGTTTAATGTTTGAAAAGAGAATTGTATTGGAATTGGAAAAAGAGAATCAGTTTCTGGGAATCTCCGGTCAGTTGACGAGAAATTTCGATAACAATCAATAATAAGGTTTAGAAAAAAAATAGTGACTAAAGTTGAGAAAATAACGAAACTTTCTGTTTATAAAATATTAAATTTAACATTGCAAATTTGAATTTTTTAATGTTGTAAACATTAAAACAAAGTTGTTAATTTGTTTGTTTAAATGTATAATAGCTAATTTAATAAATTTTAATTTGGTCTAAATTATTAAATATTTAAAAATTAAATTTGCAACCATTTAATGGTAAACTTAAAAAACAATTTATAATTATTTAAACTTGTGTAATTAATGTTTTAAATTTAAATAAATAGTTGTTTGAATATGTAATTTAATTATTTAATATTATTTTATAGCAATAAATTAATAATTTAATAATTTTATTAATTCAAAAATTTTAAAAGTAATTTTACAACGCTAGTAAAAGTTAAAGAAAGAAAAAATTCATCTGAAATTCAGCCATTCATTTCTCCCAGGTATTATAAATCAGGGCTACATTTATTGAATTATTTATCAGATCTTTTCAGCTTTTTATCGAACATTTAATATTAGTTATCCTTTTTTGGCACAAAATAACTAAATTCTGTTTAACTCAAAAATGTGTTTTATTTGAACATAAAATTCAAAAATTTATTTTTCGATTTCATATTAAACTTAAAGTTATTTTTGTGTAAATAATAATAATATTCAATCATTATTAGGAAATAATCTTTATTTATTACAAAATATATACAATATATTACTATAAATAGTCTATAAAATCTATTTAAGTATAAATTCTTATTTATATTTTATTATTAAATTCAACCAAAAAAAGAGTAAAAAAGAATTTCTCAAAAATACGAATCATTTTTCAAAGATTATATTTTCGAATAGAATATACAATTCGTATTAAAATAAATGTATTTCTAAATCGAGTTTTAAAGTAAATTTAAATATAAATATAAATTCAGATTAAAAATCAGAATTCTTTGTTTAATTTTTTTGTTTTTTGATTTAAATACAGAATGAGATCTCTGAGCGCTTTCTCTATTCACATCTACAGTATCTCAAACTAGTATTCATTTAATTTCTATGTCTCTGAGCTCTTAAATCCGGTTACTATTTCTGATAATATATATAATATTAGTTATAATTAGAGGAAAAATGTTTTTTAAATAATTTCTTTCATAAAGTTTTAAAATTAAATTAAAACATATAATAATTATATTAAAAATTTTTAAACTTTATTCTTAAATGTTAAAATTTTTGTAAGTTCTAAACTACTGTAATTTAATTGTTTAAATTTTTTTTATCAGAATACAGCTTGGTATTCTCAGTTTTATAAACTATTTTGTTTATTTTACAAATGAGTTATAAAGAATTATTTTAAAAAATACTTTTTTATGTCAATTATAGCAAATACTGTACATAAAAATATTGTATTTTATATAAACTAAAAATAACATTCTATTCGATCAAAATCAAGTAAATATTCATAAGAAACGCACAATTTTCGATATATTAGATATAAATTTGTCTTTTTCAATAAATTTTTGAATAAAAACAAAAAAATATTTTTGTCTAAAACAAAACATAAAAAATTTCTTAAAAAACGAAAGAATCAAATATGAAAATTGTATAAAAATATATATAATATTAATATATAAAAGAATAGATTTATCTTCAAAGACCATCAATGCCCGCACTATTCACTTGTGTTTCAAATTTCATAAAATATATAATAATTCTTCGAAACCATTAGCAAAGTTGAAAAACACATAAAATTGATGGAAAAAATGGAAAAATTTCTGTGAATACGAAATCTGATATTTCTTTTTGCATAAAAATAAAATTTTTTTATTAAAAAAAATAATCCGCAAAAATATAATTATTTAAAGTTATTACCAAAAATTATTTTAATAAAATTGTGTTCTAATAACTGGCTTCGACTGTATGTATAGAAAATGAGAGCAAAAATTGAAGCGAAGAGAAGAGAAAAGAGAATTTGAATATATTTTGTAAAATAAAATCTAAAAACCTTTTTGTATTTGAATGCATATATCAGTCGAGATATAAAAATATTTCTCGATTTGATTCCAACTGTATATTCAAAATCAATAGTGTTTTCGGATTGAGAGCATCGGTAGGTATGCCTAAAGTGAAACGACTGCCAAAACCGATTGATTTGTGATGTGATGTGAGGCCAGGGATGCAAATCACAGAATGCAAGTGAAGCGGAAAAATATGCGGATTTTTGTCTATAATCTTTCAAATAATAAAACAGTTTTTTATGTCTATTGAAATCACTGTTAGATTCAGTTCACAAAACTATAGTAATTATTAAATTCTTTTCTCGTTTTCAATGCATTCTTTCTATTCTTTTAGTTTTATTATTGAAATTGTTTTTGATTTGAATTATTAGCTTTTGATCTGATTTTTATAATACAAACTATTTATTATACAATCTTATTATATCACTAATTCAATGGAATTTTTGCTTTTGTTTCTGGAATTCTGTTCAGAATTTATTTGACATCAAAATAAATGCAAATATTTTTAATTAATTTTTATTTTAAAACAAATATTTCTCAAATAATTTACTACTAATTCTGTATATTTTAAAACTTTTTATTACAAAATTCTTTTTCAAATACTCTAAATAGAAATTTAAATATAAATCAATTAAGAGTTTCAACAATTTTTCTAAACATTTCTATAATTATCGAAATATTTAAGAAGTTTTATTATTTGTCAAATCAGTATTCATTAAAAAACAATTAAATTCTTTACAATTGAATAAATCTTGAAAAAAGATATAATATTAAACCCAAAATATATATAAATAACGAATTTGAAGGAATATTAGCGACAATTGCGACAAAAAATTAATATAACAAAAAAAATCCAAATAAGCGGCAAATTATAGTTATTAAGTCGAAAGAGTGAAAACAGTAATACAAATCAATTACTATGTGTAGAGAAAATATTGTGAAAAAAGTCTATAAACTATCAAATTATTGATTAGTGAAGAAAAGCCAAAAAAGTCAAATTTTTATGCATTTAATTCAAATCATACAAACATTTTTTCTATAGTATTCTCCATTAAACAGTATAACAAAAAAATATATTTTCGGATACATCTGATCGTTATTTACTGTTATATATAAAATAAGTTTTGTGTGAAAATCGGAATAAATTAGAATAAATGCGGATTTGAACCAAACACTGGGTTTGTGTCAAAACGAGAGATCGATTGCCAGCAAAAAGGATAAAGGATTGAAAAGGCATTGAATACAAATAGGTATAAAAAGATAGTCGTATAGAAAAAAATGGTCGAGTTCAATTTGCTTGCCGATCAATTTGCTAACTCAAAATAATTTGATTAAATTTTAAATGACGTGTTTTATGTAATAAGTTTGCTAGCAAATTTATGTTTTTAGTTTATATAAATCTAAACTAGATTAATTTATCTGTAAATTAATTTTTAGTTGATAACAAAAATAATTTATTTGTTTTTTATTATAATAATTTTAATTTAAAAAATAAATATAAATAATTAAATTAAAATATAATATGCTTGAAAAAATTAGCATATAAAAATATTGATTTATTGTAAAATTATAGATTTTAATTGAAGTAATAACAAAATTGCCCATTTGTTTGCCTATTGGCAAATTGGTCAGTTGGCAAAATGGTTGTACCCGAGAATAAATATCGCAAAGAGATGCGAAAATTGTGTAAACTTTTCAGAAATGCAAAACACATTTTGGTATTAGAAGTGAGAAAAAAAAGATAGACTTTGTTTGTGTGAAAAAAACGAATTTTATAATAACCTGAAAAGAATGTGAACCGAAAGCAAATTTTTTTCGATGTATACACAAAAAAGTATATATAAATAACAACAACGAAAAAAATTAATTTTAAGAAACTTTTTTTTCTCTTCAACTGCAAGAGAAAAAACACAATTTTATGCTTATATTCAAAATATATTCCAAGACTTTATATTGAAAGAGCATTAAATATATTAAGAAGTTTTTCAATTTTAAAATTGAATTTTTTTTTGCATAAGATATTAAATAAAATTAAATAAATTTTTGTAAAAATAAAACTCTAGTCGTCTATTATAAGTGTTATAAAATAAATATAAAATTCCAAACTTTTATGTGGGAATAAATATTTTCACTTTTGGTTTATATGGATGTCATATATCACGCCATAAATGATTAGAATCAGTAAATGCATTGATTTCTATGTGTGATGTTATGACTTGAGATTTAAGCTGTAGTTGTTTTGCAGCAAGCACAAATATAAATTTCTATTTATTGCATACTTTGTTTTTATATACACACTATTAAAATGTCAAATAATTTTTACTCAAACTTAAAAACTATAATTTTAATCGTAATTTAAGAGTCTATACAAAAGAGAAGCTTGTTTAAACTAAACACAATAATCTTATTTCATAAACTATATTCTTATACTTTAGACAATATTCTTATATTTTTTAAACCTTTTTTCGTTTTTGATCTAAATCAACACAAAATTTATTATTTTTGTTTAAATTTTTTTTATTTATATTATAGTATTAAGACTTAAAAAACAAATAAAAAGAATAAATTATATGCTTTTAGTTTATTAAAACATAAAACCAAATAATAGATATAAATAACATATAAATAAGAGTTGGAAAGTAAAAGAGAGAGAGAGAGAGAGAGAGAGAGAGAGAGATTGAGAGAGAGAGAGCAGGAGAGAGAGAGAGCAGGAGAGAGAGAGAGCAAGAGAGAGAGAG
>JAQFXP010003141.1:0-13229 GCA_034693685.1 Belba bartosi | reverse complement strand
ATGTATTTTGAGTTAAGATATTCTTAGGGAACCGCTACCTAACTTATTATCGAAAAAAAAATCTTCATGCTTATAATATATATTTTTGTATTTATATAAATCATACAAATTATTAAATTGCATCAAAATTATTATATTAATGTAAATATAATATTGCTTAAATAAAAAAAATAAATTTTAATAATATTTACTTTTAAATATTAACAAAAATGCAATGATAAAATTTATATAAATTAGTAATCAATTATTAAAATTGAGGTTGCACATTAGCGGCAAGATGACCGCCATCAACAACTAGATTACTGCCAGTTATAAAAGATGCTTGCTCAGATGCAAGATATAAAACTGCATTGGCAATATCGTCGCCTTCTCCAGCTCGACCAACCGGGTAAACTTTATTACACGTATCAAACACCATATCAGATGTTTGTTTGTCCAAGCCCATTTTAATCATAATGTTTGTGCGCACCGCACCCGGACTGTAAAATAATTAAAATATTAATATGTTAATAAATAAATAGTAATTTAATAATTTTGAAAATACTTGATTGTATTAACGCGTATTCCTTTAGGGCCCAACTCAACAGCCATACATTTTGTAAACATGTTCATGGCGCTTTTCGACAAACTTCCCAAGGAAGATTTGGGCAACTGAATAGTTTTTATTAATTAAGTAAATTTGTTTTATTTATTTATTATATTTTTGAGCATAAATAATGTAAAAGTAACATTTCTTATTTTGAATTATTTCAAATATTTTCTATTCTAATAAAAAGTTTTATTATTTTTTATTATTTTATAATGTTTTACTCTTAAGTAATATTAATTAAAACTAAATAACTATTAAATTTACAAACTAATGAAAATTAGAAATAATGCAAAACAAAGCAGTAAAAATCATTATATGACATTAATCCTTATAATATAAGTTAGCATTTGTCACAACAGCCACATCAAAAAAAATTACAGAAATTAACAATTGCAATATAAAATAAAGCAACAATTATATGTGTGAAAATAAATTTTACAGATTAAAGTTGTTAAAACATTAATTTAAATTTTAAATAAATATATTTTTTTACTACTTACAGTTACCATTGACGCAATTCCAGAAATATTAATAATATTTCCCTTAGTTTTAGCCAAATGTTCGACTGATATATGAGTCAAATAAACGACTGAATCCAGATTAGTCTTCATTACTTGTTTATATGAATCGATATAATATGAATCAGTAATAACAGCAGGTATGCCATAACCGGCATTATTAACCAGGACATCTAATTTGCCGAAATGTTTGATTGTAGTACTGATGAGTCGTTTGCAATCGTCTTCATTACTAACGTCTGCCACGACTTCGAGTGCTTTCGACTTATTTGGCGAAACTTCTGAACACTGTTTCGCAACTGAAGCCACGTTCGAGGCATTACGTCCGGTCACTACTACCTGTGCTCCGGCTTTAGCAAAAAATTCTGCAGTCGCAGCTCCGATACCACTACTCGAGCCCGTAATCAGAGCAACTTTTCCGGTATAATCAAACTTTAGCGACATTTTAACAAAAAAAAACTTAAATATTTTATTTAATGCTTGTATTAGGCAAATCAACTTATATTAAGTATAAAATTTTATGTTGTCATTTATATATACTATATGTAGTTTATATAATAATTGTACAAGGTCACTTTCGTATTCAACACTCGCATAATATATTATTTATTTCAATGTTTGTCAGTTACTAAGATATTTTATACAACTACTAAAAGTACTAAAAGTTTTTTCCTATTGCACTAAAATTATTAATTCAATGTTATTGTTTTTTATTTTGTATAATTTTTTTTATTGATAATTTTTTTTATTAAATTAATATGATTATTTGGACACTTTAGCAACATTTTTATTAAAACAATACTCAAATTTTATAATGTTTAATATTTTTTAATTTTATTATTGAATTGCCAAATAAATTAATATTATTTTATATTTATTTTTATAATTTTTTTATCTATTAATCAAAGTTATATTCTTAACATTCAAAACTAATTATTTTATCTCTGTTTTTTATTTTAAATGCTTGAAATCGTGTTTTAAATACAGTAAATCTTGATGTCAATTAACTTTTTAAAATTAACTGTTTATTATTTTAATTAATAAAATGTAATAATTAGTTCAATTAAAATTTTGTGTTTTAAATATTATTAGCAGTAAATATTACACAAATATTATTTTGAAAAAATATAGTTTTTTCTTGTGTTTTATCCATTATTTAAACAATAATTTAATTTAACTAATTAATAGAAAAAAGTAAAATTAAAATTAAATAATCTTTTCAAATAGATATTTAAAATTATTTTTCGTCAATGCGATCATATTCAAAATGTTATGAAGTTTAAATTTATGATAACATTATGTTTATATTAATTTTGTTTTTGTTTTTTATTTTTTTGTTGATAATTGTTAAAGTTTTGATAAAGTTTAAAGATTTTAGTGTTTCGAGTAAATAAAAAATAAAATTTAAAATTTAATAATGTGGGTTTAGCTAAATAATTTTAATTGTTACAGTTTAATGTTTTTTCCAAAAACAGATTAAATATAATTTATAATTTTAAATTAGTATATTATATTTTTTTGTTTATTAACAAAAATTAAATAAATAACAAAAATTATTACAAGATTTAATATTAATTACAAATTTATCATTTTATTTTTATGTAAATTTAGGCTGAACAAGTTAGGCTGCAGTTTAAAAAATAATATTCTGTTTACCTAAAATTAATATTTATTATAACTTGAAATTAAATTGGTTTAATTGATTACTTGTTTTATTTATGTTTGATTAAATATTTTTTATTAAAAAAAGATTAATAAGTCAAAATTTTAAACTGTCAATTTTTAGATAAAAACTTTAATTATTTATTTTATACAAAAAAATAATATTTTTGGTTGACACATTCAGAAATCATAAAATTATTTTTTGAAAAATTATAAATTAAGGTTTTAATTATTACTGTTCTTATAGTTTACTTTCTGTAAATTGTATTATGAAAAATTAATTTGTTTAATTTAAGACAAAGATATTTAACAATAAATGTAAAATACTTTCAATGATTTTATTTTTGATGCCCACGGCATATTAAATAATAATAATAATTTTTAAAGAAATTTTTTTATTTAAAAAATAATTTTTTGTATTATGTCCGCCTTTGAGGGCGTTTAAAGGGCGTTTGTTTGAATATTTGTAAATTTGGTACTATATTAAAAATTAGTTTATTTGACTAAAATTTTTGAATTTTAGCTTCCCATTTTATAAAATTTTAAATTACAGTCTATTTTTAAAAAATAAAATATATAAAATTAATAAACTTATTCTGAAAAATTACAATTATCAAATCAAATACAAATAAAATTAAAATTAAGAATAGTCAAAATGAGCCAAAATTTTTAAGGAAAAATATAAGTTTTCTTTTTAAAAAATAAATATTTAAATATTTATTTTTTTATATTAATTTATATACCCTGTAATGTGCATTAAATATATATTGATAAATAAATAATTAAATTATATATAATAAATATATATTAATACTGGTGTTTATTTAATCCTCTTAAAATTATTATAATAATTTATAAAATATATTTTTGTATTTATATAAATAATACAAATTATTAAATTGTATCAAAATAATTATATTGATGTAAATATAATATTGCTTAATTAAAAAATAATTTTAATAATATTTACTTTTAAATAAATAATAATGGAACATTTATTAACAATAATGCAACGATAAAATTTATATTAATTAGAAATCAATTATTAAAATTGAGGTTGCACATTAGCGGCAATATGACCGCCATCAACAACTAGATTACTGCCAGTTATAAAAGATGCTTGTTCAGATGCAAGATATAAAACAGCATTGGCAATATCGTCGCCTTCTCCAGCTCGACCAACCGGGTAAAGTTTATTACACGTATCAAACACCATATCAGATATTTGTTTGTCCAAGCCCATTCCAATCAAAATGTTTGTGCGCACCGCACCCGGACTGTAAAGTAAATAAAATTTTAATATACTAATGAGAAAATAATAATTTAATATTTTTGAAATTACGTGATTGTATTAACGCGTATTCCTTTAGGGCCCAACTCAACAGCCATACAGTTTGTAAACATGTTCATAGCGCCCTTTGACAAACTTCCCGTGGAAGATTTGGGCATCTAAAAAGTTTTATTAATTAAGTAAGAATATTTTATTTATTCATTATATTCATGAGCATAAATGATGTTAAGGTAACATTATTTGTTTTGCATTATTTCAAAAATTTTTTATTTTAATCATAAATTTTATTTTTTGTTAAGATTTTTAAATGTTTTACTCTTAAGTAATATTAATTAAATCTAAATAAAGATTAAATTTACTAACTATTGAAAATTAGAAATAATGCAAAACAAACATGTTGAATCAGTAAAAATCTTTATATGATTTTATCCTTAGAACATAAGTTAGCATTTGTCACAACACTGTTCCTAAAAGAAGTCGTGACAAAAAACTCAAAAAATTTGCCGTCCGCCTTAGGCGGCTGGCAAAAAATCGAAGGGAAGGTACATTTTTGCGGACCAAATGCTAGGGGGGGTAAATCCCAATTTTCAAAATTAGGGGGATTTTTGGCTGATCCCCCCCTTCTGAATCTCTGCACAACAGCCACAGTAAACAAGATTTATGAAAATTAACAATTGGAGTTAGTTTAAATAAAGCAACATTTATATGTGTGAAAATAAATTAAAATTATTAAAATTATTAAGATATTAATTTAATTTTTAAAGAAATACATTTTTTATTTACTACTTACGTAAATCATTGCCGCAAATCCAGAAATATTAATAATATTTCCCTTAGTTTTGGCCAAATGTTCGACTGATATATGAGTTAAATAAACGACTGAATCCAGATTAGTCTTCATTACATTTTTATATGAATCGATATAATATGAGTCAGTAATTTCAGCTGGTATGCCAAAACCAGCGTTATTAACCAGGACATCTAATTTGCCGAAATGTTTGATTGTAGTATTGATTAGTCGTTTGCAATCGTCTTCATTACTAACGTCTGCCACGACTTCGAGTGCTTTCGACTTATTCGGCGAAACTTCTGAACACTGTTTCGCAACTGAAGCCACTTTTTCGGTATTACGTCCGGTCACTACTACGTGTGCTCCGGATTTAGCAAACAGTATTGCAGTCGCGGCTCCAATACCACTACTCGAGCCCGTAATCAGAGCTACTTTTCCGCTATAATCAAACTTTAGCGACATTTTAATTTAAAAAAATTAAATATTTATTTAATGCTTATAATAGGCAAATCAAATTATATTAAATATAAACTTTTTATGTTGTTATTTATATATACTGTATATAGTTTATATAATAATTGTACAAGGTCACTTCTTCATTCTACACACACATAATATTTTATTTATTTCAATGTTTGTCAGTTATTAAGATATTTTAAACACTTACTAAATGTACTAAAAGTTTGTTTGTATTTCACTAAAATTATTAAATCAATTTTATCATTTCCTATTTGATATAATTTTTGATTGATAAGTTTATTTTTGATTATTATTAAATTTTTCATTTGATTATATGATGATTGTTTTAGTAGTCATAAAAATGAATAAGTTGTAAATAATTAAATTTACTATTAATCATTCTATAATTATTTAATTTAATTTGATATATTTGATAATTTTATATTTTTAAATTTAAAGTTGTATTATTTTATAAGATTTGCACTAGTGTTAATTTAAGTTTTTAATAAATAGCTAGTAATTAATATTTTTAGTATAAAATCAGATAGAAATTGTTACACGGCATAGATTTGCTTTGAATTTATTGTGTGAAATTTTATTTGAAAATTTTAAATAAATATTTTCAATCTCAAATTTTAACGTTTTTATTTGTTTATGAGAGTTATACTGTATATGTGCCGACCCGAGGCGTCAGGTGCCGTTTGATTATGAGCTGATATTTGTTTAAATTAACGTCGGCGTAAGATCTACTGATTTTATTTTGTGTTTGCTTGTTTGTAAAGAAAGAGTATATATTTCTTGAACATCTAATACAAAACAATAACATAACTTAATAACAAAAACTTAATGTAAATGCATTTCGGAATTGCTTAAAATTTTAGACTAACCGACTGCAGCAAGTATCATATGAAAATACAAAAGTATTGACTGAAATGCGCTATAATTGAAAATAACGTTAAAATTTATGTTAGTGTACAAAATGTTCCAGTACATTTTTACCTATAATTTGCACTAACATTAATAAATAATTAATTTTAAACTTTTATTTGTAAACACAAACTTTATTAATTAATTTGAAATATTTAGTATTATAATAAATTATATAGAATATTTTTAAATTTGTAATTATTTATATATTAAAAAACAAATTTTTGTTAAATATATTTTGTTAAGTATACATTATAAGCAGCTTGGATTGGCCCTGAAAAAAAATTATAAATGTTTATTTTTTAAGTGATAGTTAGTTAAGCATAATTTAATTTGGCTATTTAAAAATTTTGATAAACTAATAGTGGGGCGTTTTGTCTACCTTTAAAATAAAAATATTCAAACACATTGCCTAGTTAAACTATAATTTTTAAAAAATTATAAAATTGAATAAAAAAATTTTAAAACAATTCTGGATTAATGTTCTAAACATCAACATTAATGTATAAATTATTATTATTTGTTATACACTGCATACAAATTTATACACTGTGTGATTTACAATATATCAAAACTATTTTATAGATGTAAATAAAATATTGTTTAACTAACAAATAATTTCAAAAATTTTATTTACTTTTTAATTATTTATAATAAAGCAACAAGAAAACTTATAATAATTAGTAAATAATTAATTTAATTGAGGTTGAACATTGGCTGCTAGATGTCCGCCATCAGCAACTAGGTTACTGCCAGTTATAAAAGATGCTTGCTTAGATGCAAGAAATAAAACTGCATTAGCAATGTCCTCGCCTTCTCCAACTCGACCAACCGGGTAAACTTTATCATAAGCATCAAACGCTGTATCAGATTTTTCTTTGTCCAAGCCCATTCCAATTAAAACGTCTGTGCGCACGGCACCCGGGCTGTAAAAATTAGTATTTTAATATGCTAATAAATAAATAATATTGATATATTTATTTATTTTAAAAATACTTAATTGTATTAACGCGTATTCCTTTAGAGCCCAACTCAACAGCCATACAGTTTGTAAACATGTTCATGGCGCTTTTTGACAAGCTTCCAACAGAAAGTTTGGGCATCTAAAAATATTGCATTAATTAAGCAATTTTGTATAAAGTTTGTATTATTTTATTTATTCATTATAGTTATAGGAATAACATTTGTTATATAGTGATATTATTTGTTTATTCTTTATTTTAAAATTTTATTATTTTTTATCAAATATTTTATTAATTTATAAAAAATTATTTTAATTATAAATAATGATTAATATTTCGCTATTAATATAAGTGAAATAATTAAATAAAATCAATAAATTTTTGCAAAACTAATATTGATAGCAAAAGATTATTTATGCAAAATAAGAAAAAAGGTCTTTATATAACATTAATCATTAAAAGTTAAGTTTAAATGCCAGTTTAAAAAAAAGTATTGAATTACAAAATAAATTTAATATAAAATAAGAAATTTATATAAGTGTAAAAATTATATTAAATTGATAAATTTATTTATTTAGTAATTTAAATTTAACTTAATATAATTTTATTTACTACTTACACAAATTACTGATGTAAGTCCCGATATGTTGATAATATTTCCCTTAGTTTTGGCCAAATGTTCGACTGATATATGAGTCAAATATACGACTGAATCCAGATTAGTCTTCATTACTTTTTTATATGCATCTACATAATTTGAATCAATAATTTCAGTAGCTATTCCAAAACCGGCATTATTAACCAGGACATCTAATTTGCCGAAATGTTTGATTGTAGTACTGACGAGTCGTTTGCAATCGTCTTCATTACTAACGTCTGCCACGACTTCGAGTGCTTTCGACTTATTTGGCGAAACTTCTGAACACTGTTTCGCAACTGAAGCCACTTTCGAGGCATTACGTCCGGTCACTACAACATGTGCTCCGGATTTAGCAAACAGTATCGCAGTCGCGGCTCCAATACCACTACTCGAGCCCGTAATCAGAGCTACTTTTCCGCTATAATCAAACTTCAACGACATTTTTATCAAAAGATAATAAATAGAGTATTTTATTATTGAGTTACCAAGCAGAATAACATTTGTTAAACTTTAATATTTATTTATATATTTTTTATTTTCTATCATTCAAGGTTATATTTCTTATATATATCTTGTTTTTTTATCTTAAATTTATACAAACATTGATTTCGTACATTTAATCTAGATGTCAATTAAACGTTTAAGTTTAATTATTAAAATTAATCGAATGTTATTTCTATTGTATTATAAATTTCAAAAACTTAATTTTATTTTATATTGTTCATACATATTAATTTTTATAATTTTTTAGGATAACATGTTTACACTAAATAATATTTTTATGTATTTAGCAGATTATAAAATAAGATAATAAACGCAAACTATTTGTTAAATAGAGTTTTAAGTTTACTTGATTTTAATTTAAACTTATTTCTATCTATATTAGGCCTAAGCAAAACCTATATATTCAAATTGTATATTAGATTATTTTACTATTTGTTATACATTAAAAAACAATATATCTGCAAAAAAATTTACTTGTTTTGTTTTTTATACAAAAAGCAAAAAAATTAACAAACACATTGAACTCTTAGGTTTCGTACAGGCTCGCATCGTTTAAGTTAGATTAATTACCATTTAAAAATTAAATTAAAAACAATTAAATTTGAAATCAAAATCAGAAATATAAAACTTTTTTAGCACATAAATTAGTTTACATTTATTGACGTATTTTGGTTTATATAATAACCTTTATCTGCAAAAAATTATTGGAATAAATTTAAACTATTAAAATTAAATTGCAAAAATATCCCGATATACCGAGTTATTTAATTAATTATTTGCTGAAATTAAATAGATCTTTTGCCAATGCAGGAAATGGTTATGTGATCTATAAAACAGCTTTAATATAGCGTAAAAAACCTAGTTAAATATTAAAAAATGTGCAGTATTATATTTATATTTTAAATTTTTTAAAAACAAAATTGTACAATTTGATAAAAAGTTATTTTTATATTTAAGAATATTCTATATTAATATTTTGAATTAAAAAAATTATTAATAAATATATTATTAACATAGCACTGTTTAAACAAATCTTTAATTACATATAGAGATTAAATAGTAAAAAATTATATAATAAAAATAATTTATAATTTATTAGTAAATATATAATTTCTAATTTTTTATTTTAAATACATTTATGAAGAAATGAATATCAATTTACCGTAATACCCCACATATAGCGGCATGCCGGTATAAAGTGAGGTTGATCTTATGCCGGTATACCTCGAGGTATACCGGCATGCCGGTATAAGCGAGGAAAAAATATGGTTTTTAACAAATGACTTTAACTTGAATTTTAAAATCATTTTACAATTAAAATGCAATAATATATCTTAAAATTAAAATATAATGTTGTGCAAAGTTTAAAATAAACTAAATTAAATAAAAATATAATATTTTATAATAAATGTATTAAAAACATTTAATAAATTAAATAAAAATAAGAAAATTTACAAGGAAATGTTTAATTTTTTATATTTTAACTTAAAATTAGACATAAACAAATAAAAATTTAAATAAAATTTAATCCAGCCATTAACTTTGCATCTATTTATTGCAATTAATTAAAAATATTAATTAAATAAAAAATTTTATATTAAAAATTTTCCTCGCTTTATACCGGCATGCCGGTAGGGACATTAAAGCCTTTTTAACAAAAATGGTCATCCTCGCTTATACCGGCATGCCGCTATATGTGGGGTATTACGGTACATTCTTTGGATTTCTACAAATATTTTTTTTTTAACAACAATTTATGTTAACATAAATTTTTTAAAGTTTTAAACAAAATTAAAATTATTCTAAACAAAATCTACATAATATAAAATTTAAATATAATTAAAAATTAATTTTAAAAAAACATTAATTTAGTAAAAATTTAATTAATATTAATTCAAAACAAGAAACTTGTAAAATACTTGACCAAGGTTTAATCAGTATTTTCTTTATTAGTTGAAAAACATAAGTATCTTCAGAGTAAAAAATATAACCATAAAATTTTGCTAAATTGTGCATTATTAAATAAGCTTCTACTGACCCCGATTAGTTTGTAGATGTGCAGATTGAGTTGGCGTTTGTCACAAAAATAATTTGAAATAATCTTCAAATGCATACAATATTTGAAAATTTATAGCGCTTTAATTTAATATAAAATAATTAAATACAATTAAAATTTGATCGAATCACATTTAATCCAAATAATATTTATAATTTTGACTGATATATTTTATTTAATATATTTATCATTATTACAGTTTATTTAAATAAATAATTATTTTACTATATTAGAATATTATGATAGAATATAAATCAAATGAATAATATTTGCATTATATTAATAAACTATATTTACTTTCATTACTTTCATTAAATAAAAATAATATTTGTAATTTAGCCGCCATTGGAGGAGTTTAAAGGGTTTATTGATAAATTATTTTTTATTTTTTATTTTAAGAAAAATTAAATTATAAATTAAAAACATTTGAATTTTAAACACAATTTTGAGTTTGTTTTATATTACAGCTCAATAAAGATGTTACAAATATATTTATATATAATAATTACTAAACCTTGTCTATAAAATTACAGTTTATATTTTTATAATAAAAACAGTAATTTTAATAAATAAATTTATAAATTTTAAATATTTAAATTTTTAAAATTATACTGTAATTTAAAATTTAATAAAATTTGAGTCTAAAATTTAAAAGTTTTATTTATATAAACTATTTTTCATATAGTATAAAAAGTGCAAATTTTCAAACAAAAACCCTCTAAACGCCCCCAGTGGCGGCTTAAATATAAATAACTATTATTTATTTAATTAAATATATTTATAAATAACTATTATTTTTTAAATTGCCGTGGGCATCAAAAATAAAATTATTGTAAGGAATAATTTTTTAATATAAACAATAAACTGTAATAATTAAAATTATATTTAAAAATAAATATTGCTTAAACTTTAAATTAAATTTTGTCTATGTCATCGATGGGCAATATTATTTTCAACAATTTTCAAACATTTAATAATAACATTGAAAAGTTGTAAATACATTGTATTTTTGAATTTGCATTGAGATGAAATCAAATAAATAAATAAATTTTAATATACTGTAACATTAAAAATAATATGTTAAAATTATATTTTAGCCTATTTATATTTATCTACTTAAAATTAGAAATAATATTAAATTTTTGTAAAATTCAAAAAAATTATAAAATTTAATTTAAGTTATAATTTTTTTAATATTAATTTAGTTGAAAATCTAAATTCAAATTGCTTACAAATTTTTGACTAAAATTAATGATAACTTTAAAATATAAATAGCATTAATTAATCAAATGTAGCTTACAATTGTTATTAATATATTACTTATAACATTTATTAAAATTATTAAAAGTATAAATATACGTTTGTAACATTTGTTTTTTTGTTTCAATTAAAGTTGAAATTTTTGAAAAACAAATTATAAATTTTAAAGAGATTAGAATTAAAATAATTATAAATTTTCATTACGAAAATATTATATTACATAATTAAATAATCCCGGTTTAATAACAATTGAATTTATTTGGTAAATAGTTTTAAAATTTTTAAATTAATTGACATTATTAAAATAATTTTTTTATTTTCTTTTAAATACAGTATATATCTTTATATACATATTCTTAAATAAAAAACTCCACAATTTTGATATATTTAAATGTTAATAAATTTTTATACTAATAAAATAAATTTAAAAAAATAAACATAAACTTTTGTAAAAAAAAATTTTAATAATATTATAATTTTAATTAAAGAATAATATATTGTCCAAAATTAGTTTTCCCAATCGTTGTTTGACCAAAATTTAATTTTGACAAATTTGGAGTAAAATAATAAACAGTTTATATTAAATTACAGTTTAATAATATTGTAAAATTAAACAGAAATATTGAATAGAAATATTAATTTATCATTTTTTAAAATTTAAAATAATAAAATGTTAATGACTTCAAGTTAACTTTTGTTTTAAAAATCAAAAGTTGTTTAACGCAAACGAAAGGATTTAAAACTTGAATTCAAAAAAACTTTAATTTCGTCAATAGAAGTCAAACCTATACCTGTAGTTGAGAGTATTTTCTATGTTTATAAATACCTGTTTTGCGTAAATTCAAAACAAAAGTTCTTTAGCTTTAAAACTGTTCTCCGTATATCTATACTTAATTGACTGTATTTTCTATTTTTAATTTTATTCAATAAATTGGTTTTTGTGCAAAACAAAAATTTAAGTTTTATTTAAATAATTTTTTCTGCCTTAGAGAGGCTAATATCTATTTTCGGAGCTTATTAATTACTTTTATTAAATATAAATTGCTTTTAAAATTAAATCAGATTATTCGATTAAGAACAGATTGGTTTCGACAGTGTATTAACTCGGATTTAAATCATAGTTAGAAATATGATATATTTCTGAAAAAATTGTCGATTGATAATTAGTAGCTTTATTTAGTTAATTAATGGGTAATAAATTAAATATATATGTTTTTAATTAGCTAAATTATAAAAAGTCCGGACAAAAAATAATAAAATTGTAAATTAATTTTTTTATTTGAATTAATAATTTAATTATTACAAAAATTTAACGACTTATAAAACAGTATTTTAGCTCTAAAGTAAAATTAATTAATTATTTATAGAGACCCCCTGTCGGTTACTAGGGGTACTAATGTATGCTTGCTTCTCTTATGTCTTTGGGCAACAGTTTTAGTATTTTTTAAATAATATTTTTAATTTTTAAAAATAATTTTAGTAATGAATCATTATCCTAGCTGCTAAATTAAAATTATTTACAAAAAAAACTAAAAATTATATGATTTCTAAAAATTATGGCTCATTTTGTG
>JAQFXP010003140.1:0-13230 GCA_034693685.1 Belba bartosi | reverse complement strand
AAAAGAACAATTTAAACTAATTTTTAAATTACAAAAATCGGTCAATGGCTTTAAAAAAAGGATTGAAATTGAATCTAAACAAAATTCAAATAATATGAAAAAATAATTTTTTTAATCTGAACAAAAATTATCTTAAATATTACTTTAAAAAATCAGAAATTGCTTAAAAGTAATGAATAAGTTTGAAAAGTTTGAATAGATGTGAGAAAACTAATAAATTTGTGTCTCATTCACATCTAATTTATTGACTTATTTTGCAAATTTTATAAAATCTGTATTAAAGTGTGAATTTTTAAAAATATAAAAACTATTGATTAGTATTTCTTTATTTTTACAAAAATCCAAACATATTTCTTTCATTTAAAGTAAATTTCAAAGTAAAATCAGTTTTAAATAATTTTTTATAGACATTTTTTTGATGCAATTTTTTATGCAATGTACTATACTATATGTGGAAAATGTTAGAAATATACTACAAAAAACATATATTTTGTAATGCAAATTATTCTATGATTTTTATATATATGTCATATGTTTGATTTTTATTTAACTTTGCGTTTCTTATATCGTGATTTTATTTATTTATTTATATGGCAAGCTAAATCTTAAAACAGAAATTATATACAATATTTAAATTTGTAGAAATTCAATAAATTAGTATTAAAGTGTAATAAACAATTAGACATCTTAGTGCAAATTATCATGCACACAAATAGCTATACAGTATTGACTGTAAATATCATATTACCGCTCTCTCACCGAAGACTCTCATCCGTCCAGCGAATGCAAGACTGGTCTCAAAATGTATTGCAATTGAGATCTAAGTCCGGATGCAGAAAGATAAAGTTATTATCTGAAACTTTACCAAAAATAATAATAATAATATTTATTATTAAAAATACTACAGTTTGTAGTTTACACTGTTATGACAAGTAAGAATAAGCTTCTTATATTTTTAAACTTATGTGTTCTCGCAACAATGAAATTTTAAATGAAATTATTAATTTTAATATTACATAAACTGTAATTTTGTTATACGATAATTTTTTAAAAATTATTTTTAAAATTTATGGTTATTTTAAGAAAATGTAATTATATTTAATTATAATGTTATGAATAAATGTAAATGTGAGAATTATTTTTATTTATTAAAATAATTTTAAAATTAAATTAAATTAATAAAAGAATAATCTCATATTTACTTAAATTTTATTTTAATGAAACAATTTATATTTGATTTACAAGAATTGTTTTTTTTATTTGAAATTTTAATTTTTTTTTATTCATTTAATAGATATATCTAAAGTTTTTTATATTAAATCGCATGTTTTAATTGTTAATAATTTAAATTATTATTTTCAAAAATTTGTAATTTATTTTTAAATGTAAAGTTATCAGTTTTATTTACTTATGTATATTAAAAATACATTAGGTTTTTTGTAAATTTAGAAAAATAAAAATTAATTAATATATTTACCATATTTGTTTAAAACAAAATTAATAAATATAAAAATATTGCTATATTTTATCATAGTGTTTTAGATTTATCAATGAAAATTTTAGAAAAATTTAAATATAAAAAATATTAAACTGTTAAATTTAAAAAAAGAAAATGAGATTAAAACCTAAAAATAAAATTCCAAACAAAAACTGTTATTATTTTAAAATTTAATTTTCCATTTAAAATAAATATTTTAAATACCATAAAAGAAAATTAGATAAAATGGTTCTATTTTGTAATTTAAAAACTATATATTTTTAATTTAAATTCATAATAATTATTTACCCAAAATCTACCACATTTAAAAATAAAATTAATAAATCAATGTACTTTAAAATAATAATATAAAAACTTTATTTTTAAAAAATTAAGATTTTCTAAACAATATGTTTGTAATGTAATTTGCCTGTTTTATAGTATTTAAAATAAATAATTATTTATATAAATATTTGTGTATATTTGCTTAATAATAAATTACAGTTTTGGCCCAATTTAACAAATAATTTTTAAATTAAAAAGTATTATTTTTAAAAATAATATCAAATAATATAACAGTCAAATGTAAATATACCAACTATTTAAATAAAAATATGAAAATTAAATTTGGAAATAAAACTGTAAAATTTAATTAATTTTTATATAAATATAAACAAAATTAAATAAATTTGTTTAATGGAATTGAATAAATAATAATTATATTAATTTTTATAATTTATTTAATTATTTAATTTTAAAATTATTATATTTATTTAAATATTAAGTAAATTACTATTTACATTTTATATATAAATTTATATTTTTAAAATTTAAGCAATATAAAATAATTACTATATTTAAATTTAATTTTTGAAAAAACATAAAAGTTTTCAATTTTAAAATTTAATATTTATTTTCAAAGTCAATAAATTTTAATTAAATTATTTAAAACTTATAATTAATTTAACAAAATGTTGTTTCAAACTTTTGTTTTATTTGAAAATTTTTAGAAAAAAATAATTACATTTTGAATCGAATTTTATGTCCAGTAAAGTAAAGACAAGTTGTCATAAAGTTTGCGATAAAGAAATAAGAAATATATTAAACCAAAGTTTTGTTGTTATTTGGATTTCTACAATATATTAACAAATGTAAATAAAATAAAATTGAGGATTTTTTTAAATACATATAAAGTTTTAAATTTAATAACAAATATAATCAGAAATATTTATAAAAGTTTTATTTATTTTTTTAATTTTAAATTTTATTATTTTTTAAACTTGCCAAATAAAATAAATAAAAATTTTATTATAAACTAAATAAAAATTTTTATAAAATATATACAAATTTGTTTATAGATAAAATTAGTTAGGTAACTAAAAATAAAATTTATTTTTTGTAATCAAAGCTATATTTTAGTTTTTTACTCGTAAATATTCAACAGTAATTTAATTGATGCTTAAATCGTTTTAAACAGGAAAGATTTTAATTATTAAGTGGTAAATAATAATTAATATCTATATAAATTTTGATTTAATTTGATTTTAATGTTTAACTTTACCAAAATTGCAAATTAAAAAACAATTTAACATAATATTACACAGAACTGTATATAATAAATAAATATTATGTTTAAATAAACAAAATTAATAATAACTTAGCTTTTGGCGTTAGAAACGACGTTCAATATTTTATTTTAAATTATTAGATAATAATTTTAATTAAAATACCATATTAAAAATATTAAATTAATAAATTTAATTTTATTTCAAATATATGTACGGTACTTGTAAGTTTTATACAACTTTGCTCGATTAAATTTATTTGTAATTAATATTCAATATTTTAATAATTTTGCAAATTAGTAATTAATATTGGGATTTAAATTTAATTGATTATTTATTAGTTCAATATTATTGCAAATATTAAGTTTTAGATTTTAATTAAATTTGATAAAAGAAATTTATTAAATCTATATTTAAAAATTTATTAAGATCATACTAACCACTAATTTTATATTTTAATGAATGTTTAAATAATTTTATTCAAAATAACAATATATAAAATAAAAATTTAAATATATTTATAATGAATTAAATAACTTGAATTTGAATTTATGTATTTAAAAAATGCGTAATTTGTAAATAATTTTTCAATTAATTTTCTGTTATAAAATTTTGCTTTATAATAAATTGTTGTAATTTTTTAAAATTTAGAATTTTAATAGATTTACTAATAATAAATATTTATATATTTCATATTAAGCTTGGACGAAACCTAAAAGTTTAAACTGTAAGTTAACTTAATATACTATTTATTAAACATTATAAAATAATATATGTTTAAATTGAATTGGGATTCACTGCAGATAACGTGTTTTATTTTTGTAACTAAACAGCAAAAAAATATCAAACACATTGAACTAATATGTTTCGCCCAGGTTTATTTTAAATTATTAAAAATTTAGAATATTATTGTTTTATACATAAACTATTTATATTAACATTCGTTAAAATTTGTAAAATTAATTTTTAATTTCAATAATGTTTAAAATATTATAAACTTTTATTTATAAATTAGAAAAAAATCTGCTTTTTTACCAGTCACCAATGACAACTGGTAAAATATAAATAAATTTAAAATTGTCAGCCTTTAATTTAAATATAATTTAGAAATTTTGCTGCCTCTAATTCTTGTATCTTAAATATTTAATATTGAATTTAAAAATTTAGATATAATATAGAAAAAACTACTTTTTCAAACACAATTTTGAATAACATGTAATAATTTACATCCAGTGTAAATTTTACATTTATATAATTGCAATGTATATTTATATATGTACATTTATATATTTTTATATTTGATTACTTACTTTATTATAAAATTAGGGTGGCCAACTCTTAAAAATTTTTACCCTAGACAAAAACAAAATTTTATTTTTCTGTTTAAAATGCAAGAAGGGGACCCTTAAATATTTTTAAATACGTACTAATTTGAAAAATCTAATCCTGGACAATCCAGCCCAAAACTAGATGTTTGGCCATTCTGTATAAAATTAATAAAATTATTATGTAATTTTAAATATAATTACTCAAGTGCATTTAATTTCAAAATTGTTGTTTACAATATTCAATATTACAATTTATACAAATTACATAAAAATTTTATTTTTACAAAAATTAGCGAACAACATTATATGTTAGCTGTTGAGCACCTGATTGCGAAGAGTTTTTAGAACAAAATAAACTTGTGCCAAAATGATGCATAGGATGATATTAAAAAATCAGAAACAAAATGTAAATGCATATGGGTAAGTTGTAACTTATTTTTTCCACGTAAATAAATAATCAAAATTTAAAACTAAAATTTCAAAACATTGTGTATTAAATAATATTTATTTATTTAGTATTTTTTAAAACTAACCCAGCATTATCTTAAAGTTTATTAAAAAAAACAATTATTATATTGAGGCGATTACCGAGTTAAATAAAATTAAAACAAATTTGATAAATTTGAGCATTTTAGTCAGTATGCGATTTGTACCCAATAAACTGTACTTGTATAGTCGCAAATATGACACTGTCTTTTCTTGAATTGCTCTCACTATGCAACTTATTATCTTAAACTGTTCTGAAATAATCGCCTAAATAAATAGTGTCTTGTTTATCTTTAAAATGCGCTTTTGTATAGCTTTTAGTTGCAAACTAATCGCTCCTGAGCCCAGTTAGCGCACAGCCGCTCTTTAATTGCCAATCAATCAGTTGTATCTAAATCGAGCCCAAACTTGATTTTTTATAATTGTTTTTTTAAAACTAGTTTTATATTTGTATTAATATTATATTTTGGTCTCAGTTTACAAAATTAATTAAACTTAACTGTTATTAATTTTTTTATTCTTTTATAACAGCTCTCGCGCGACTCAACACATATTAGTTGAATACTTATTGCTATTTGTTGATAATATGATTGTTAATCCGACGCATGACTTCACTTAATTAACAACATTAATCGAATAAACGATCTCGCACATTAAGACAAAACTCAACATTAAACTCGCGACAAAAATACAGCTCTTATCGCTTCTCAGTCTTACGCGACTCACATATTAATCGCCCCAAAGTCCACAACCAAACACAAGACAGACAATTCGAATTAAAAGTCAACATCACGTGCCGCTTCCAAAACTTGACTGTAAAAATATGATAGTTTTTTGCTTAATTAATTTTTTTAAAATTATTTTATTATATTTAAAAATTAATAATGCAAAAAATTTTATTAATTTATAGATTTATACTAATAATATATTTTTAAATACAGTAATATTAAATTATTATTATTAAAAAATAATATAATCGGCAAAGTTAAAAATAATATTTTTAAACAAAACTGTAATTAATAATTACTTTAATAATAAATTATTGTTAAATATTCAATAAAATAAAATTTGGATAGTATTAATCTTAGTATTTCAAATAATTTAAATAATTTAATATTTTTTCCATTAATATTAGTTAAATTTATTTAAAAAAAAAGAACAATTTTGAATAAATTAATATAAATTTTGAAATAGTTAGGATATGTTTCTATTAATAAAATATATTTAAGTATAAAAATTAATAGCTATTAACCGTAAAAACTTACTTTCTCCGCAAATCTTTTCTCCAAAATATAAAAAATATAAAATACACAACATAATAGTTGCTTTTCTCGCGTTATCAAACATGGCCAAGATACATTTTAAACCACTTTTTATTAAAATGTTGAGAAATACAGCGACTCTTAGCAGTGATTGAGCCGGTAATATGGATTGCCATTAAAACCATTCAAATGCATGCCTATAATGTCAGTCTTGCGACAACACATCTATATTATAGATAAAATCTCTGTCTTTCTCTTTATAAAAAGTTTGATTGTATTTTACGCCCACAAAACAAACATTTAGATATTAACGTTATCATTAAATAACAATATTAAAAATTTGTAAATTTTTTCACAAGTTGTATTTAAAATTAAATTATAGTAAAATACACTTAAATAACATTTTGATTAATGCAGTATATCTAATAGAAACAAAATTGTTAAAACCTGTTGAAATTAGGTTTATCTAAATAAAAGGCTATTATATTTTACAACAAATCATTAGACTTATTAAACAAAATATTTTATATTGTTGATATCTGTATAAAATTATAAATATAGCTGTAATTTGTTTTAGTAAACAAAAGTTTGTTTTTAATTAATTCTATAAAAATTTTTTGAGAATTTTTATTTTTTTATAAATTATATTTTAAATATATTATAAAAATATGTTAAAAATTATCAAATTAATATTAAATTTTTGTATTTATTGCACAAAAGTGTCAAATAAATTATTATTAAAATAAATTTGAGTTTGTGTTATATTCCTTTTATTTATTTTGTATGTCGACCAACGATACTTGAATAACCAATTCTCATCTGACCATATATTTTTCCATGTTATTCAATAGATAATTTAAATTTATAATTTGTTGAAATATTAACAAAGTTTAAAAATTATTTAGTTTGGGCATAAATTATTTACCCTACTAAAAATTTGTTACAATTTGCACTTATTCTTTATTAGCAACGGTTGGAACACATTTTAATAAACCAATGCAATATCAAGCAAAATTTA
Organism: Belba bartosi; assembly: GCA_034693685.1. Classification (NCBI taxonomy): domain Eukaryota; kingdom Metazoa; phylum Arthropoda; class Arachnida; order Sarcoptiformes; family Damaeidae; genus Belba; species Belba bartosi. Next base: position 6,094 of record JAQFXP010003140.1, on the reverse strand, counting down.
ACGTTTCATGGTTATTACGAAAGCTTTGCACTGCTAATGCATATTAGTTAATAAAATAATCAAAACAAAAATAACGCTTTTATATTTAAACAATAATTTTTTTAAAAAGCATCTTTGAATTTAATATTATAAAAATTGGTTTGAATACAATTATTAATTGCTAATTTAAAATTTTGAAATTAATTTATTAAAATATTTTTTATTTAATGAAATTTATTAATTATTTATATAATTTAATTTTTAGGTATTCAGTTTAAAAATAATTGTGTTTGCAAAATTTTATAATTTTTTTTTATTTAAGTTATAATTTAAAACTACAATTACAGCAAAATTATATTTAACGAAAACTGTAATTATTATATTATTTATATAAATTTTCAATACAAAATGTTAAATAAATAATTTTGAGTATAATTCAAGACTTTCTTTTATGTAAATTATATAAGATTAAATAAATAATTGCGGTTATAATTTAGGTTTTTTTATTTCATTTAAATTAAATAAATGAAAATTTATTATAATAAAATATAATTCTTAATATAAATTGTTTTAAAACTAAATATTATTTAATGATTTAGCTAAAATTTAGATTAATATAATAAAACAAATTAATATTAAATTATCTTATGTATTTTTAATTTACATCAAATATAATATAAATTAAATGTATTTTATATTTAAAAAACTAATCAAAATATTAAAATAATAAATGATTACATTGTTAAAAAAATTTTGTGTTTTTAATATCTTTTATAGATCAATAGATAGAAATATTGATTTGATATCTATTTTGATAAATAGCTCATGTCGACTTAAATATACTAACTGCACGACACAAGCCTTTCCCATCAATTGTAAATTGTTTATTGTAAATTTGATTTGTTAATAATTATATGTATTATGTTAATTGTTTTATATTTTCTGTATATTGAACTCATAACATAAAATATTTAAAATTAATTATTAGCAAAAAGATATTTTTGACAGTAATATAAATGAAATTACTGTATCTGTAATTATAAACTTATAAAATTTTTTAAATTTGTTATTTTAATTTATTTATAATTTAATTATTTATTAATAAATAATTTTTAAGTTCTCACAATACAGCTAAATACAAGTAATTTATTTGATTAATTAAAAAAAAATTTGAATCTATAAATAATTTTATTAATTTTAAATATTATTGTTTTACAACTCATAAACTAATAGATTTTCTATTATAACATTAATTACTTATTTATGCTGAATTGTAAATAATAATTCTACCTCTCATTTAATTATACATTTGTATAATTTTTCTTTATTTAAATATAAGTATAAATTGTTCTTATGAATTAATTTTTAACACTTTTATCAATTAAATATAAATCAAATTTACTGCTAAATTTTTAATGAGTGAAACTATACTAATGAGTTAAGGCGATATTTGAGAGTATTCTTAATAATATAAGGAGGCGTTCAGTTAATCTTGTCGCCCGAAATTTTGATGCCATTTCTAAACAGATTGAGATATTTTAATTCTGTAAAAAACATGTGAGTAATCAATATCGATATTTTTTATACCCATAAAATAATTAAATTTAGATCACGTGACATATGAAATATGAAGACTTATGTAAAGGTCAGGGTGCTAGCCTAATATATGATAGTTAGGCGTAATATTTTAATAGAATATGATAGAGAGATAATTGAAGTATAATATATGTACAATTTATTTTATTATTTAAACTTTGAATAAATGTTATTTTAAATTTTAGTGCACAACAAACCTTGAATAATCTCTATTAAAAACTTACTTATTAGTTTTTCCGAATAGTCAAAATTGCCAAAACTTAGCATTAAAAAAATTTGAAAAACATTTTAATGCATAACATTTATTAAAACTTTAAAGATATATTGATTACAGCTAAATTGAAATGCTTAGAAAACCAATAATTATAATTAAACCTTGAATAAATTCCATTTTAATTGTTTTTGCTATGCAACCATTGAATAATTTCTATTAAAATTTTATTATTAAATTTTAAGATATGAATTTTGTTTACTTGTTCAATTAATTATTTTTAAAAATAACCTTCAATATTTTTGAAATAAAAACAAAAATTACATGTAGGAAATGAATTAAGGAGTTACGTTTGAGCAATAATATTTTTAAACACATTAGAATAAACATATATAAATTGTTGATTTTAAACATTAAAAATTATTTACTATTAAACACTTGAATCTTTAACATGTTTTTAAAATATTTTGTGATATTTGGTTTATTTTTTATTTTTTATCAAATCTGTGCTCAAACACCAAAATCAGATACTGAGGAAAGTAATGACAAATGGCAAAATGAAGAATTGACTCAGGAGAAACAAGGTAAATAATTTTTAAAAATAATACTCAAATTTTAATAATTACAATATTTTTTAGACACATGTCTAGCTAATGAAATGGCAACACGTTTAAATGCTCAAGATCAGAGAGGATTTATTGCAATATCGGTGGCTGCAAATGTGGATTGTACAGAAGTTACAAGAAGACTAAGAAAAGTCATTGATAAAAAAAATGTTTATTCTCAAAGGCAAATACAATAATTTACAAAGAATTTAGTGAAAAAAGACGCCCAAACACAGATGATCAAAGATGTGAAAATCAAAAACCACTTTCAGCAACAGATGAGTAAAACGCCGATGCAATAGAGCATTTAATGTCAATCCGTAGTGACTGGAATATTAATGAAATTGTTGCTGAACTGGAAATTAGTGCCGGTAGTGTCACTTTATTACTTAATAGATTGGGCTTCAAAAAAGTTAGAGCAAGATGGGTTCTACACTAGCTAACTTTTAAAAATAGAAATAATAGACTTACTGCAGACCGTGCAAATTTGTGTTGGTTTCATAGAGATTCCCGGATGCTTGGTCGAATAATAGCTTTTAATAAAACAGTGTGGAGATGCTATACACCCCCAGATCTTAATCAATTTGAAGAATGGCGTAGAAGTGGAGAAAGACTTCTGAAACGAGTTGCTCAGTTTAGAGCCCCTTGGAGCAGACATATTGTTATGGCAGTAAGACAAAACCAGATAATTTGCTTTGAATGGCTTGACCAAGGTGGGAGATGGAATCGAAATAGAATAATTAGTTTTTTAAATGGCACTAAACAAAGTTATGTTGAAAAAACAATGCCAGGCGAAATTCCAATAAATTTAATAAATGGCGCACCTTGGCATACAAATGGTAAAATAATGCAATTTATTCGTGAAGAAATGCAATGGGAACTTTCTACTCATCCAGCTTGGTCACCAGATTTTGATCCTCTCGATAAAGAAATATTTCAGAAAATAAAAAGACCGTACAAAGGCAGAAGATTTGCAAATTTTTGTGAATTGGATGCAGTTGTTGGCAAAATTGTCGATTATATGAATGCCAATCATTCACTCACTGGCATTTCAAACCTTCCACAGTTTTGGAAAAATATTGTTGATGTCAATGGCGAAATAATTGTTGATGTCAATGGCGAATACTTTTTTAAAAAAGTTTAAAATATAATCATTTGTTTTTTAAGTTTATTAAATTTTTTCAAAAACAATTATTATGTAATCAATAAATCTTTAAAGTTTTAATAAATTCTATGCATTAAAATGTTTTTTAAATTTTTTTAATGCTAAATTTTGGCAATTTTAATTAGTCGATAAAACTAATAAGAACATTTATTTAAGGTTTAAATAATAAAACAAATTGTTTTATTAATTAAAATAAGTTATTACTAATTTTGAAATTTTTAAATAGGTTTTTTATGTTAAATTTTGGTAAATTTTAATTATTATAAAAACTAAACTGCTTATTCTTTTTTAATAATTTTCACATATATTATACATCAATTATCCCTCTATCTTATTTTATTAAAATATTACGTCTAACTATCATATATTAGGCTAGCACCTTGACCTTTGCATAAGTCTTAATATTTTATATGTCACGTGATCTAAATTTAATTATTTTATGGGTATAAAAAAATATCGATATTGATTACTCACATGTTTTTTACAGAATCAAAATATCTCAATCTGTTTAGAAATGGCATCAAAATTTCGGGCGACAAGATTAACTGAACGCCTCTTTACATTGAAAATATACTCATAGCGGTATCGTAATATAAAAAATGCATTGGCACTCATATACACTTATGACTAGTGTGGCCAACTTTTATAATTTGTGCTCGGGATAAAAAAATAAATTTATTATTACTTTTAAAACGCAAAAAACGAAATCTTAGGTATTTTTAAATAATTATTAATTTTTAAAAATTTAACATGAACAATCCAGCTCAAATCTGAACCTGTACAAAACTCAAATTTAGATAATAAATTGTGTTTGATAGTAGAAAGTATAAAATAGTTTCGGATAATTAAATTTAGAACCAGCTATTAGAATTTTTATATAATTTGTATTTTAGTTGTTTGTATTTTTGTTTTGTTTAAACTACAAAAAATATCCATTAAAAATTGTGCAAATTTTAATTGAATTAAATAAATTTTATACAATCCTGATCAATTATAAAATTGCAAATATCCGTTTAAAATATTTATAAAATTTAAACTCAAATTTTTTATATATTATATTATTGTCGTCAATTATTTAAAACAAAATTTTATTTAATAATATATAATATAATATTTATAAAACAAAACTTAATTATTAAATAAATTGGACAATAATAATTTTGTAATTAAACTGTAAATATTATTTATTTGTATTATTTATTTAAACAAATTTATAAATGTATCATCGATTTTCATTTCAATTTGTTTTATATGTTTTTAAATTTGTTATTTTTAATAAATTTTTACAAAATGTTTTATTTTGTATATAATACCATCCGTTCCGAACCTATTACAGAACGCACCTAAAAAATAATTTTAAAAAAAATAAATAATTATTTTATTATATCTTTATATATTAAAAATTTATAAAATATAAAATAAATATTATTGTTAATTTAATAATTATCTATTTAATACAAGAACCTATGGCCATATTGACAACAGTTATGGTAACTATAATTTAATCGCTTGATGCCGTTTATCTGTCACTTCATAAATTATTTAAATAAAAAATCAAATTTTTTTAATTTGTTGAATAACATAATATAAAATAATAAATTTATTATTAAATCTAAAAATATCGCTTAACAAAAAACATTTTCGCAATTTCGTTTTGGGCTTTAATCAAATACTTATGTTTCAAATATAAAAAACAATTTCTTTTTTTAAGCGATTATAGATTGTTTTTAAGCTAACGAACTGTTTCTAATAAATCAATCTAAGAAGTAATAATTCTATAACAAATTTATATAAACATTTTTTTTGTAGAAAATGATGATTTAATTATATAAATGCAAAATTGTAGATTTTGGCATTGCGTTTTGCCAATATTTTTTTACTAAATAATATAACTTATAGTCTTTAATAAAAATTATATAACAAAAGTGGCAAAACTAGAAGCCAAAATCTCGATATGTTATCGAATTATTAATTCTGCTTTAATAGATGTATATAATAGTGAAAAAATAATTAAAATATCTTTTTTAGTTTTTTTTGTAAATTAAGTTTGAAATTTAGAAACTGTAATAAGATATTGTATTTTTGAATTCGTATAACTTTTTTAATGTTTTAATTAGAATTTTTTTTTGCATATTTACTTGTTATATCATTTGCTTTTATTTGTAAGATTTTAAAAAATAAGTACTTTTATCTTTCTTCCGCCAACATATTTAATTAAAACATATTAATGAAAAAAATGTAAATAATAAATTATTAATATAAAATTATATACACAAATAAAATTTCTTTATTATCTTTTTGCTTTAAATTAAATTAATTTCCCATATTAACGTTTTTGTTAATATATGTGGAACTGGGCGGGAGAAATGAAGTCCGCTTAACTGCCCCTTTGAGGAGTAATTTTGAAGTTATTAGCAATAAAGTTAAATTATATGTATATTAATCAATTAATGTGACACATTACTTATGTATCAGTAATAGACAGCACTAAAAATATGTATAATTTAACTTGAGCGCTAATATATCGACTTTACTTTA
>JAQFXP010003139.1:0-13232 GCA_034693685.1 Belba bartosi | reverse complement strand
TATACTGTTTTTGTATGTTTAACAAATGGTATAAAAGTTAACAAACATTTTGATTTCTTATCTTTTGCGTTTTGCTGTTTTATACCATTTGATAAGCATACAAAAACAGTATATCTGCAGTGGCCATTGCAGATATATTGTTTTTGTATGCTTAGCAAATAATAAAAAAGTTAATAAACATTTTAATTTCTTATCTTTAAATCGTCTCTGATTATCAAAGTTTAATGTGTTTAGAGATCACAAATAAAAACTTTAATTATTAATCAAAATATTAATTTTAAATTTATAAATATAAAAATAGAGTAAAAATCTCTAGTTTATTCTCGATTAAATTGACTTCTAATTAGCTTTTTGGGGACGCATACAAATGTCACTAAACACACAATATATGCGAATAAACATAAGATGATCAGATAACCAAGACAAAAACAACGATGTTATTTTTAACAGAAATTTTTTTAAAAGCGATATTGCTAATGACATTTAACAGGGATTTAAAAAATTGGTTAATTCAGATGATATCAGAGGAGGGGGTTTTTCAATAACAAAAAAATTGGCTAAAAATCTACGAAATGTTAGGATTGAGATTTTTTCAAACATTTGGTTGATTAACATTTTAACTGTTTACTAAACATTAAAAAAAAACTTTGCAAATGCATAAGGCTAACTTTGTAAAAGATTGCAGATATATTGTTTTTGTATAATTTACAAATGGTATAAGAGCAGTGATCGAGAAGGTCGGCCGATCCAGGGGGGGATCAGGGGAGATATTTCTCAAAATTTTGGCCAAAAACTTGGGGGAATCAGGGTCGGGATTTTTCCAAAAACGCTCAAAAAACCTATATATTTGTGATGAAATTTTGCCCAATTTAACTGGATTTAAACTAAATTTAGTTAAATTAACTGAATTAACACCAATTTAGGGAAAATTTCTTAATTTTGGGCAAAAAACCCAAAAAATTTGCCGTCCGGATTCGGCGGCCGGAAAAACGTCGAGGGGAATACCTTTTCTCGGACCAAATGCTAGAGGGAGGGGGATAAATCAGAATTTTCAAAATCAGGGGGGATTTTTGCCTAATCCCCCCTTCTCGATCTTTGTATAAGAGCTAGCAAACAATTTGATTACTTGTAGCCACTTCTACAATATATTATTTGTTTATTATGTGTTAAATAAATTATTTAATATAATGTATTTTCTAAAAATTTACAAATAAAATAAAATTTGTTTTATTAAAGTCGTTGTTGTTAATAAGTTCGGTGTTAATTAGATTTAAACTTTAAAGTTAATATTGTGTTATAGAATACATTGTCAGTCTCATAATTAAAGCTTTTATTTTTAAATTGCAAAATTAATATTTTAAATAAAGTAAATGCTATAACAATTTTAAATACAGTCGATTTATTGTACTTTTGTATCGGTAGTTAAAAAATTTAAAACAATATTAAAAACTTTAATATTAATATTACTACAAATACAAGTTAGTTTTAACAGAAATTATTATGTTTTAATTAGATAAAAATATTTTAATCAATTCTATGTAAATATAATTTAAATAATTAAACCAGAATATATTAATATACAGATTATCTTTAGTTTCTAGTAATAACGCAAATAAATCTGTTAATAAAAACATATTTTACTTTTAAATAGTTTAAAATAAAAATAAAATAAATAATTAGATTTGACATAATTAACAGTTTCATATTTATTATAGAAAAAATTCAAGTTTGGCCATGACCATAGTATCCAGCTGAATTTAATTTGCAAAAACATTTAAAATATTATTAAATTACAAAATTCAAGACTATTTAAGAGAAGAGACAGTTTTGATTTTCTATTAGTTGATTGAAACAAGTTAACTTATAAACATCAATAAACATGAAAATTGCAGTTTTGGTGGTTTTGGCCGTTTTGGCGATCAATACAGTCAGCAGTAAATCGAAAACTAATCATAATTCCGGTAAATATCTATTATCAGTAGAATTTTATGTTTATGTTTCATTAATTCAATAAAATTTATTAATTTTAGCACTAAGTGAAAAAGAGGCTGGTGATAGTTTGATATATGCTGATAAGCCAGCAGCAGCCGGACTAGCCCAAGCTGGCAAACCTGGTAAAAAGCCGGGCAAAGTGGGCCAAAAACCCGGCCGAAAGCCAGGAAAGAAGCCAGGCAGAAAACCAGGCAAAGGCAAACCCGGACAGAAAAAAAATAGAAAACCAATCAAGAAAGAAGGAAAACCAAATGTGAACAAGCCAAATAGAAAGCCAGGTAAAAATCAAAAACATGGAAAACAAGCCAATTCTTCCAAAAAAACTTACTAATAAAATACATAAATACCTAGTTGTTTTAATATTTATGGAAATTAATTTATATTTTGTTCAAAATTTTAAAGTGTTAATTAATAAAATTAAGTTTTTATTTTAAAAATATTATTTATTTAATTTAATAGTTTTTGCTTAATAATTTTAATATTTCGGTTTAAAAAATATATATATATATTACTACCATAAATAGAAATTTAATTGATAAAAACAAATTTAAAAAGCACAAATTAATCAATTTATATAAATTTAAAAGTTTATTTTTTTAACAATAATTGCAAAAATATTTGTTAACTTGCTATAAATATCAGAAAAATTCAAAATAATTTTTTTATTGAATTATATATATTTCATCAAATATTTATATTACTCTATAAAGCCAAATTTTCAAAAATCCGGAACTCAAAAAATTTTGCGAATAAAAATAATTAATTGTATAAAATAGTCCAATAAGTCTAATTATAAACAATTAAGCTTAATTTGACAGCATTTTTGTAACTAGACCTTCCTCTTTAAATTATGATCAGAAACTTTGTTTTTCGCCCCAAAACAGCAAAATAAAAAACTTCAAACATCTTAACTCAATTTGATTCATATTTTAATTTTTTTAGTACAATATAATTTTCAAAAGTTTATTTGTTGTATGTTTATAAACGTTTATCAAAAAACTAAATATCTTATCTGAAACTCTGATTTGATTTAAGTTAGGATTGTACCGGGTTTAATTGGAAAAATATTGCTATTTTGGAGCGCAAAACAAACTCTGATTATCAGAGATGATTCAATCTCATAGTTCAAAAGAGTTAATTAACATTTTATACCATTTGCTAAGCATACAAAAACAATATATCTGCAATGGCCACTGGTGGCCACCGGTAGACATTGCAGATATATTGTTTTTGTTTGCTTAGTATATGGTATAAAACGTTAATTAACTCTTTTGAACTATGAAATGTGCCCATCTCTGCTGATTATGATTGAGTTTGTCAAGCTTGTAATTTATTAAAGAACAAAACTAGAAACTTTTATTTACTTTTATATTTATTAAATAATATAAAAATTTAAATATAAGTTAAACTTTTAGCACATACTGTATTCGAACGATTAGAAGAGTAATTGAAAGTTTGATTAGATATTAGAGATAAATAAAAAGTTTGTTTTATAAATCCGTACTCAAAACAAAGCGATTAAAATAGAAATTATTAAACTTTTTATATTTTAATAACAAATAAATAATAACTGAAAACTCAAAAATTGATGCAATTATTAGAATACTTTCGGGAACTGTCGAAGATATGTCAGCTATTGGACAGTCGAGCTGTTCGGTCAGATTAGATGCAATTGATTTGGTTTCAGATATAATCTAAAACAAGAAATATATTATTTTTAAAGACAAATATAAATAGAAAACAAAATAATTTGACAAACATTTGAGATATCAATGCAACGATCGTTAGAGTTATAGTCACTATATTTAAGTGATGGACACAAACACCGAAAAGAGTTGACACCAGAAGGCAGACAAAGATGCGAACAATTGGAGTATTGGCACCGATTCAGACCATTTGGTTGTCTTAATGAGTGAACTATTTTGATGGCATTTACCTGAATATCAGATTGAAAAACAATAAAACGTTTGGTTCCGTTCGCACCGGATCTATGGGTGCGAAGTATGGCTTTGTGTTTATCATTAGTCCAATAGATATAGTCTTCAAACAAATCCATTCGGAATGAAGTGGAGAAGAGATCATATGATCTGATAATAACTGTTCGGTTCTCACCGTTATAGCCAACCGAATACAGAGTGTATATCCCGGCGTCAATCCAATAGAGAGTCTTCGAGCTGAGGTCAAGGGTCAACGCATACGTATTTTTGAGGTCACGGTCAACAATTACTTGGACATTAGTGCCGGCTTGTGTTGAGCTAATAATCTTGTCGTAATCGCCACTCTCTGGCCATTGAATCCAAAACATTAATGACATCAACGGATCGATTGCTATACTTCTGATTATATCAAAACCATTTTCGACGCAAACGTATCGAAGCGATGGACTTCGTATCGAAAGCACTTCAATACTCCTGTCGTCCGTCCAGTACAGCAACTCATGGATCCAATCGAAAGCAATTCGGGCCACAAAATGGTATTTCTGTTTATTGAGAACTTTTGGTTTATCTAAACCTAAAATATTTGTGCGATTTCTGTTCAAAACCAATACGACATTCGAGCGCTGGTTATTCGCAAACAATAAATTGCCCGAAAGTGTATAGTCTATGCCGTAAATCAGATCCTTTTTTTGTATTACAGTTCTCTTTTCAGTCAAGTTTACAAACTTTTTATCAATACTAGTGTTTAGTTCAGCTATTTTTGGCTCTTTATATGTTTCCGCATATATTATATATGCCTTTTCACTGATGTTCACACAAATTGTTATTTGAATTAAATAATTATAAATTAATATAAAATAAATATTTGAAAACATTATTTTATTAATAATTAATTAAGTAATACGAATACTTATATAAATGATTAAATTCTAGCTTGTTATTATTGATTAACTTATCAAAATAGGAAAATGAGCGGAAATTTTTCTATAATTATTTCTTTATTTCATAATTAGTTAATTAAATTAAACAATCAATTATTTAATATTTCCTGCTAATTATTTAAACTCATTAATGAAATAAAGTGCTAATAAAATATTTTCATTGTCAGGAATAAAATTGTTTATTCTATTGACATAACCCGGATCTAATTCAACTCTAATTATTTGATAAAATTATAATTTTAACTAGAACAAACAAAAAATTCATCAAGTTGACTGATTTTTATGCACATATTAGCAAAACGTAGATTAATATTTTAATTTGGAAAAACAAATATTGTTGAATTTATAATTTTTTGTTCTCACATTTTTCAATTTAAATATATTCTTAAGTATTTAATTTATAATTAAAAGAAAATTTTAATTAATAAATAATTTTAAACATTTCCCAAAAACTGACAAATATTTCAGAATCTGAGCCATGAATTGTACCTGTACTCTATAAAAATAACTGTACTCTTTTCCGAGTCTTCACGAGCCAGCTCTGAAGGTCTGATCAAACACTCCGATTCAAATAAATAGGGATGAGATGTACAGACTATTGGATTGGATTGGAATCCATACTTCTCAGGGATAAAAATCAGAGATATGTTATAAATGTTTATAATTTTACAAATGTTATTTATTCCTTCTAAAATTTGGTCGGTCAAAAGATATTCCTCTCTTCTATTAGGCCAACCATCTTGGGTAGCCTGCAGATTTTTTAAGTTTTTTGGCTAAAGTTACAAAAATTTGTCTATTTGGTTTTGGATACTAATTGGTTACAATTTGGTTACAAATTTTGTTTAAATTCATTTATTTCGAGTTAAATTTCGCCAATTATGACAAGCAATGCTAAAACTCTCAACTTTTGAATGCTAACATCCGAGTAGCAATGGAACTGGTGTTTAGATTAGACCTCAAATGCAATCACATTTAAAGAGTTGTAGAATAAGTGGATACAATAACAGAAATTAAATGATCTCTGGTTACCATTAAAGATCAGTCAGGAGTTAAAATTAAAGGGAATTGAGTTCAAGTCAGTAGTATATTCATAAAATTTTGCATTCTTTGCATTTATTTTATTCAAATCTTATTCAATTATTTTTAGTTTAATATAAAAAATGTTTGAATATACAAAATAATGTAACAATAATTAAAAATTTGTTAAAAGTTAAATAGCAACAAAGTAAGCTTGAAAAGAGTGTCTGAGTGACATGCATCGGATGGGTTGTAAGGTTTTGACACAAGCAAGTTATTATGGTTAGCTTAAGGTGGTAAGCAAGGCTTAATTATTTTTTAAAACGTTTATTTTAAACTAAACAAGAAATTTTAAAATTATATCTCTACTTTATATAATATATAAATACTTTAAAATTTTTAATTTCTTAATATTTTTCTCAATCTCTCAATTCTTCTCTTCTCAGCCAATATTTCACTCTCTTTTCGCAAATTTTTTTCATAAAATATATTTTGTTTTTGTCGAATAACATCGATATAAAAGCCTTCAATTGCAGTCAATTGTTCGCAAATATGTTCGGAATTTTTCTTTGGTTTAAATCGTTTTACTTTTGGAGAGTTATATAAATTTTCTTTCAATAGATCTGACAATAAAACTGATTTATCGATGCATTTGTCAAATAGTTCTTCCGTTTCTTCTTTTAATAAATTTAGTTCAGTTTTCATGCGTTTTAAACCAAATTCTTTGACTTTTAAATCAAATTTATGATAAAAATATTTGTAAAGCATATGATCGGCTCTATTCAAATTAAATAATTTTTTCGAATATTTGTTATTTAAATTCTTATTAGGATTTTCTACTCTTTTATCTTTTCTAGCATTCAGTTTGAATACAATAACATCTCTTACAGTCCAACACAACTCATGTCTCAACAAAACCAAACTTTCGTCCATTCGTTCAGATATTAAAACCAAATCAAAAATTGAATCAATTGTTTGAATAAATCTTAAAATTGATGACATGTCTTCAAATTGGCTGATATTTAGCCCCAAATCAAAACACATTTGATTTCTGCCAAATCTCGTATGAGATCTTGAATTCAATTTAAGCACATTTTCGGTATTTGTGTATAAATTTGTCAAAAAATCATTATAAGAATTGTTAAAAAATTTGTTTAGATTATAGAAGTTATACAACGACTCGAACAATGCATTCGGTTCTCGTAATAAAGTCACGAATTTTGTATTCATAGGTATTAAAGACTTAAGTTCTTTCGCATTAAATCTCATGTGATTTGCGATTATATTATAGACTTTTTTCGGTTCCGATTCGGTTTGTATGAGCTTTGGAACCATACTTTTGCTAAAGAGCGACGGATGACCAAAATAACCGCCCGATTCCGGAACAGCTATCGTCAGGTTATTTGTGTCGCCGTATCTGAAAAACAAGTTCTGAATGGAAGTACTGCCCGTTTTGTGAGTCTTCATAAACACTATATTAGTTATTGGTTCACATCTCTTCAAATCTAATTTTAAATTTCTGTAAATATTTAGATAAATATTTTTAATTATTGTATATTATTTAATAAAATTAAAAATTGGTAGTACTTACATTAGTTTTATAATTAGAATCAAGATTATAACTAAGCATAAAATTTTAATAATTAGTTGTTTATATTTTCTATGCATGTTTAAATTTAATAAAATGCTTAAATAGATGACGAGAGTTAAAAAATATTAAATTAATTTCTTTTATTAGTTCATATTTTAAACTATATTAGACGCCACTTGAGTTTAGAAATTATTTGCCAATTTGAATTTAACAAGTAAGTTGTTGAAAATTTTAGTTATTAATAAAACTTGCAATTAATATTAAACATAAACTAATTGTTAGTTTGTGTTTTAACTTTTGTTAATGTGGTTTAACTAATTAAAATAGTACTGTATATCAGTGCAACGATTACTAGACACACGCATTCTCTATCTAATTTCTATTCTTGTTTTTATTATGCTTTTTTTTCGTAAAACCTTGCAAAATTTTAATTATAAATTAAGTATAAAAACATTTTTAAAAAGCTGTAATTGATAATAAAAACTTATAATTAGTTGAGTTTTTAATCTGTAAAGACAAAATTAAAACATAATAAATAACATAATAAAGTTAATTTTATAAACCAAACAAGCTGTAGTAAAATACTAATTAAATAAACAAATTAAGAGTATTATTGAATCTAAAATAAAATCTCAAATATTAACAATTTAAAAAATTGTTAATTAAAAACTTTAGATTATAAGTTATCATTAATTATTTATACTTTTGGTTAATAAATGAATAAAACTTTTGTTAGCTAAAATTTTCATCATTTTATTATTTTAATATCAATATAAAATAAGCAAGATAAGTTTATTAAAAATAATTTTACTAATTTTTTGCATAAATAAAATTTATTTAAAATGTTATAAAACATTTTGACTTAAATTATTTTAATTATATTTTTAAATTTTTTGGGTTTTTTGCCATAAATTAGAAAATTTCCTCTAAATTGGTGCTAAATCCGGTTTAAATCCAGTTAATTTAACTAAATTTAGTTTAAATTTAGTTTAAATCCAATTAAATTAGGCAAAATTTCATCATAAGTATTAATATATAGGTTTTTTGAGCGTTTTTGGAAAAATCCCCTCCCTGATCCTCCCTAGGTTTTTGGCTAAAATTTTGGATAAAATTCCCACCCTGATTCCCCCATGGATCGGCCAACCTTCTCAATCCCTGCTAAATATTTATGTTTAAACAATTATTACTATATTACTCTCGCGCCACAATCAAAAACAATTCATTGACTTAATAATGAATTTTTTACGCTTTAAATGGATAGAGATTTTTGAATTGTTTATTGAATATTCAAAACTGTTAAACAAAATTATAATCATTTATTAGAAACTCTAAAACTGAAGACAATTGTAAAAATAGTATAAAATGTCTGTCTTTCTGATCGCCAATATTGTCGCTACAGTTATAGCAATAGTTGTTTTGATTGTATCCGTATTTGTCATATATGGCGGTAAGTCTTTAGTCATATTTTACAAATTAGAACAATAAGTGATTGACTGATTGATTGATTGATGGATTAGGATCTCCGGACTCATTCAATAGGGACTGCGCTGTAACACAGAACCACTACCGATATTTACATAGAAGTCCATTCCTGACGGTCTCTAAAACTGTAATTAATTCAAAACTAAATTAACGCAAAAAATTAATTTGAATTTAATATCAAATAACTATCAGTTGGTTGCATATGCGGAGAAGAGGGCCGACGAGATGAAGAGCACCGGCATCTTCAGCAACTCAGCCAATGGCTTATACGGTGAGAGTCTATATAAGGAAAGCTATTATAACCTGAAAGGAGATGAGAAGAACGACAAACAAAGAGCGGATGACTTGAACTGTCAAAAGGTTTCGAAGGTTTGGTACAGAGAGGTCCGACACTATGACTTCGCCAAAGGTGAGACCACTCAACCGGGTAAACCGATCACACATTTCACGCAAATGGTTTGGATGGACACCAGACATATCGGTTGCGCCAAATCATTCGACGCAACCAATCGAACCACTTATTGGGTTTGCAATTATGAGCCCAAAGGCAATGTCGCCGGAAGTTATGTACAGAATGTGCCCCAAAGACACACCTGAGTGCCATTCCAGTGCTCAAGTGCTCAACAGTGCAAACACACACAAACACAGTATCACTACATTTACTATATATTAGATTCGATTAATTTTATATTTAAATAATTGAAACTTTTTTCCAATTAATTGGACTTGTTTATAATATTATTTATTGTCAACATCTTTTATAAATTCTTAATTTTGCTAATTGTTTATTTTGAATAAATTTATTAAAATTAGAAAATTTTATTTAATAAACTGTAATTAAAACCAGATTTTAAATGGTCGGCCTATCCAGGGGAAGGGGATCAGGGGAGAGATTTTTGGCAAAAGTTTGCCTAAAATCTAGATAGGGAGAATAGGTGGGGGATTTTTCAAAAATTTCCCAAAAATCCTATATAATTATGATGTAATTTAACTGGCTTTAAACCGGATTTAGCACCAATTTGTGGAATTTTTGTCAAAAAAACCTAAAAAATTTGCCGGCTTAGGCAGAACTAAATTAGTTATGACTTGTCTTTGATTTTATTTTATTATCAAATGAATGGGAAATATAAATATTTCAAAGATAACACTTAAAATATATAAATAAAAGCACCAAACACATATTCGATAACATCGGTAAAACGGTTCGCGCGCGCGGTTCTATAAAGCCTTGTGTAACTACAGTATATACTGAACATATAATAGTTAATACGGTAATTAGTTTTTTATTTTTTTAATAAGAAAACATTTAAAACTTATGTCAATGATTTAAAAATAGATTTTATGAACAGCAAACACATTTTATTAATTGAGTTTTTAAAAGTTTAATAACATTATTATACAATCTTAAAAATTTTGGTTGATTTAGAGAAATCAAAGTGGGAATTTTCAAAAAAAAGTTTTAAAAAATCAGTATAATTATTACCAATTTAACCTAATTTAAAACAAATTTAAACTAAACTAAACTAATTTAACTAAATTTAAACCTGATTTTAAGCGTTTTTTTTTAAAAACATTTCTACCCTGATCTCCCATTAAGTTTTTAATCAAATTTTTTTTAATCTACTTGGTTTGATCAACTTGTCCGAATTTGTAGAATATTTTAAATATTATTTTAAATAAAATATTAAAGACTTATAAATACTCTTTGATTGCAATGTTTGTAAAAATCAAAAATAAATTTTTAATTTCAACAATATTTTTAAAATTTAAAACACAATACTAATTCAATTTTACTTAAATTTAGCATGCAAAAATAAATTAGACAATCAATACATAATATAGTAATTAATGTTATTTTATTAAAACATATTTATAAAAAAATAAAAATAACAATTTTATAAATTTTAATAAAATGTTTATTAAAAATTTAAATTTTTAAATTCAATTTATAATTCTAATAATTGTAATCAAATTACAATGTCATTCGTTTAGTTTTCAGCTGGGACTGGGAGTTCCATTGGAGCTGGCTTCTTTGGCTTTTGTCCTTTGTTTGGCTTTCCTTTGTTGGGCTTTCCCTTTCCCTTTCGTCCTTTCCCTTTGCCTGGCTTTTTGCCTGGTTTTCGGCCTGGCTTTCGGCCTGGCTTTCGGCCTGGCTTTTTACCTGGTTTTTTACCTGGCTTTTTGCCTGGTTTGCTGGGCACAGCCTCTTGGGGTTTGGCTACTTCTCCATTAGCCAAACCCTCAGCATCGCCAACATCTCGGTCGCCAACAGCCACTGTAGTTAATAAAATAGTTTTATTAGTTTAACTTGATCAAATCAAATATATAGTTATAGAGTTAATTGAAACATTTACCTTCTGATCCGATCTCGTTTTCAGCATGACGGAACGACCATCCCTGAGCTGCTTCGAAAGCTACGAAAGCGAGAACAACGAGAATAATGACTTTCATTTTAAGGCTAAAGGAGTTGTTTTGCTAGACTTGTTATTCTAAACCAAGTTAGTTGAATGATAAATTTTCAGTTTACTCTTTCGATTTATATACTTGCAGAATTTTAGTGGCACGCTGCATTTAGCATTGTAGTTTTTAAAATTATTTTTACCAGTTATTGCCAAATATGTTCGGCATATGTTTTCAAATATCAATTTAATTTTTAATGAGTTATTTGCTCTGGTTATATGTTTTAAAACATATTTTTATTTTCTAAATTTAAACTTATATTTAATTTAATTTTAAGTTAAAATATATTAATTGTGTTTTTTGTGCATTTAAAAATTGGTACTAATTTAACACGTTAACATTCATATTTCCTTCTTGTTAATTAAATATTTAATGTTTTTTTAAAACAAGATTTACTATTAGTACAAAACTATACAAATTTGATATATAGCTAGGTTATAAAAAATTTAAACAATACATTTTGTTTATATTAAAAATATAATTAGATACGTGTATTTTTGTATTTCAAAATTTTGTCCTCGATCAATTTTATTCAATATTAGAAACTTAAAAATGCAATGTTTGTTATGCATGCAAGTTGAACATGATTGGCTATTTTTAAACAAACAAAATTTTATAATTATAATTTTAAGATATAAATGTTAGTTTCAATTTTAAAATTTTTATTTATTAGGAGCATTTTAAAAATTAAATATAGCAGATTGAATTAATTACAATACATAATGTAAATCAAATTTTGGTTAAAACTTTTCAATAGAAAATTAACTTTTAACATTGACTTTCGTGTCCATCATTTACATTTCAGATAATTATCAACTAATCTGTGACTAAAAATGTGTTAACAAATGTTTACTTTTTTGTCCAAATGTTTATTAAATTACCACAAAGCTTGATATAGCTTTCGTGAGCTTGGTAGCAATTGTGCAACTTTATCCGAGTTATACCGCTCTTTAAATCCAATTTATTAAAGAAAATGGCCGAAGATTACACAATATGTTTATTTTAAAATTTTATTTTAATCATGATAAAACCATACAATATAATAATAAATTAAATTATTTAATCTATTACATAAAAGCTGTAAAATTATTTCTCTAACAGTTATATCTAAAGAGTTATGCACATTTATAAAATACAATATCTTCTTACAGTTAATAATTTTAAAACTTAATTTACAGACAAACTAAATGAGATATTTTAATGATTTTTTTTACTAACACATACATATAGTATAAATGAATTAATAATTGAATAAAATATTTATATAAACAAGTTCCTTGTAGCAGAAAATAATGTTTAAAACATACTGTATAAACAGAAATGACTTTTAGCGCCTAAACGCAACCAAAGGGTTTTTAAAACTAAATTGTAATATCAGAACAGCTTAAAAATAAACCCCTCTTTGCCTTTGGTTGTACTTAGGCGTCACTATGAAAATGGTGTTTATATATCTTAAATGTCATTTCCCGTCACAATATAATTGTTTATATAAATATTTAATTTAATTATTAATTTTTCTCTAATATATATATATATGTTAGTGGAAAAATAATTAAAATATCTCATTTAGTTTGTCTGTAAATTAAGTTTGAAATGTGAGAATAAAACACAGCCTAATACAATGTTGTTTATAGTTAGAAGAATAATTTTTATGTAAACTGTTATTGAATAGATCACATATGAGTAGAGATGGGAAATGTTTAAATTTTGCGCTCAAAAATTTAATTAAAAGTTTTACTAGGTGTAAGAACTCTGCTATATAGTACAGTAGTTAAACTTGTTAATTCATAAAATTGATTACTATTTTTAAAC
>JAQFXP010003138.1:0-13234 GCA_034693685.1 Belba bartosi | reverse complement strand
CAGAATTAAATTATCTTTATTCATTAAAAAGTTATTCAAAAATTACGAGCGTCAAGATTAATGGTTAGCCTCTTTACATATTAACTTGCAGTAGATTTAAACTAAATATTTGCACAGTTTGAGACAATTGCAGTTTTCAATTAAAAGCAGTCACAAGCAGGCAAATTGAGCTAGCTCATGCAAAGAAAACAATATCTATTTAAAACAAATTAAGCATAAATCGAATCTAACAATCAATTTCATTAATCCAATTTAGAAATTCTTTGCTAAGACTTAACGATAAAACTATTTTTTTCAAAAGTATAAAACAGTGTAATGTTGTTATTGTCCTCTAATAGTAATCAAACCATTAATGGCTTACAAATTTCAAGAACAATTTTTGTACAAGAGCTAAGCGTCAAAAATGTCATTTATTGAAGAGTTTAATGGTTTAAATATAACTTTTGCTATGATGTAAGGAAATAGAGATCTTATTACTCTTTCCAAAATGCCATTATTAGTAAAAATATTGGACTATATTTTCAGTAAAAAATACACTTTTTTGTCGAAAATTTTTACTGAATCTATCGGAAAGCGTTGAATCGATTTTGACATTGTTAGTTCATTATGTGTGTTACAAAATTATGATATACCTTACATAAAATTTTATATTAGAAGCATTGCGAAATCTAATAAATTGAATTAATATTTAAACTGGATACGTTTATTTATTTATTTGCAAATTAATTACTATGATTTTTTTAATACACTGTTTTATTATTTATAAATAATATTGCAAACATTGTAACCAGATAAGATTTTATTGTGAGATGTATATAAGAGAGCTCTCAACGGAAACGTTGGTAACGTGACATATTTTGTGTGTGATACTCTTTCCTGATTATTTTCTAATTACGCTAAAGCACTTTGGATTTTTAAGTCGCTTTTTATTTAAAATTTAGTAAATTAATATATTAAATAATAACTAATTTATATGTCAATTTAATTAATTGGTTTTATTTATAATTATAATTTATTATTAAGGAAAAGATGTAAACACATAGATCATATTTCATTCTCATATACACTCTCACAGTGAGATGGTAGCTAATTGTAACTATGAATGTTTTACAATAATAACTTACCATGAGTGCCGTTTACTTGTTCACGGCTTTAAGAAACTTGATTACTGTTTTTGGTTCAAATAAAGCAATTATAAGCTAACTATATTAGTTTTAGCCGCAATTGGGGGCGTTAGGAGGCTATTTGGCTGTATTGTTCATATGGGAAGAAAATAAGATTTTAGGTTTTATGGTTAAGTGGCATGATAAAAACTATTCAAAATAACTAGAAACATTATTTTAAGACAAAAGAAATAAAAATACTAATTTTTGAGTCAATTGGTAAACAGTTTGCATATGATTTATAAAGAAATCATATTTTACAATGCATAAACAATACAGCCCAAAAGCCCCCTAACGCCCCCAATTGCGGCTAAAACTAATATAGTTAACTTCTAATTGCTTTAATTGTTTCAAAAACAGTAATTAAGTTTCTTAAAGCCGTGAACAAGTAAACGGCACTCATAGTTAGTAAGATACATATAACTTCTAAATTAATTGAATCAACCAATTTTAATCTTGAATTTTAGAAATAGCATTAAATTAGATTTTTAGATAAAGAAAATTAAGTTAAAATTTTTCTGGTTTAAAAAAATGGAAATGTCCTCTAGCATTTAGTTTGTTATAAAAATGCTTAAACCCCCATATAATTTAACTAATTCTAACTGAATTTAAACTGGATTTAGCAATAATTTTAGTTAAAACCCCAAAATATTTGCCACTGTCTTCAGCGGGCGGTAAAAAGTCAAGGAGTACATTTTTGCAGAGGAAAGGAAAATAAATGCCAATTTTCAAAAATTGGTCGGAAACTCGGTTTAAATTGCTTGACCTTTTCAATTTCTGATATAATGTTTGTATATATTGTCTATATTTGCAGATTGTCTATATTTATGCAAACTTTTAATTAAAAAAATGTTTACATTTTAATTTTGAGCTAACTGTACAGTAATTAAATATCCAGTGTGTTTTCAAACTCTAAGAATAAAATTTTATTTTATTAACTCTTCTTCAGTTAACAATTGATGTTTACTTTGAAATTAAAACTATTTTTACAGATTGTTTAAACACACTTGCACTCAAAACAAATTTTATATAGCTCAAATATAAAATCTAATAAATATATAAACTTTTATATAAATATCTAATCTCTTCACTCATAAAAAAATATATTTGATCTAAAAATTAATCGAAAAACACTGTTAAGAATGAAATAAAAAATTTTGGTAAACATAATCCGTTTAAGTACAGTATTTGTGTTTAATGTTTTATTAAGAAAATGTTTTTAAAAATTTATACAGGCTCAATGGAAAAGATTAAATAAAATAAAATTTATGTTATGACAAATCCCAGTGCTTTCGACTTTTGAGATTCGTTTCGAGAAATATTAATTTTTTTGCGAAAATAATATTTGTTTTATATTATTAATTCACTAAATGTTGAATCAAAGTTGGTTTAATTTTAAACCTTAATGTAACCTTAAAATATATTTAAAATCTAACATACTAACGTTCTGCACTGAGTGTTAAGTAAGTTGAAAAAAGATGAAAATCTATACAGAATACAAGAATACAAATCCAGAATAAATTTAAGTTTCAAAAGTGTTTTCTGAAAGTATTAGATCCGAACACATCTAAACCCGAAACTTAGGCAAAAAATAATCAATGCCATTAAATTCGGTATTCAACAACAATAAGCGGATTCCTGTAAAATGTTTTCTACATTTACTCTTCAACTCAACCAAATCTTTTTGTTAAATTTTTTTTAATATTTAGAAAAATGATTCTTTTCTTATCATGTTTTGAATTGCTTGCAAATAGCAATAATAGCAAAGAATGTAAAAGGAAATATTCGTATGGAAACTAGCAAATAAGTTTATTTTTTGTTTTATATCATTTGTGAAATAGCGTTTGTCTTAAAATATATATTTCAAACTTATTTTGGTTTATTTTTTATAATTCAAGTTTTGCAAAACTTTTAATGTTTGCTATCTTGTTAATTTTTTAAATTTTATTTTATTTAAAATTTATTGTTTATTTACATTTGTAATAAATTAAATTGAAAAAAATTAATAATATTATTTGTGCGAATTATCAAGCAAATAATATTTCTCTAAAATTCTTGAATTTCTTTAAAATTTTTTGAAATTTTCAAAAAGAAAACTAAAACAAATAAAATACTTTTGTTGTAAAATCTAATTTATAGAACATATAAATAATTAAAAATTTAATTTAATTGTCAGATATAACGCAATCGTTCATCCATT
Source organism: Belba bartosi (assembly GCA_034693685.1). Classification (NCBI taxonomy): domain Eukaryota; kingdom Metazoa; phylum Arthropoda; class Arachnida; order Sarcoptiformes; family Damaeidae; genus Belba; species Belba bartosi. Next base: position 9,871 of record JAQFXP010003138.1, on the reverse strand, counting down.
GCGTGAGACATCAAAAGCGGTTGAATGGCTTCGAAACAACAAATGGTTTCTAATATCCATCCTATGGTTGGCCGGCATTTGTATTGGAAGCGCACAACTGTTCTATTCCCGAGCGCTGCCGTTTCAGTACGGCCCAGAGCTACTCTACGATTGTCGGGAAATATGGGACGATTATTGGGGCCGAATGTATACAATAATAATTTTTATAACAACATTCGCACTGCCCTTAACTATACTGGTGTTCGTCTACTCGTCGATTGGGTTCCATATCTGGCGTCACGTAATTCCCGGCAATTCCGACAAACAACGAGATGACACCCAAAGGAACCGTAAGGATAAGGTTGGTTTGATTCTTATTAACACTTCTTCTTAATTAATTTACTTTATATATCACTTCATTTATTGTCTTTCTGTGTTAAACCAAATTGATGAGTTTGATAAAAGTATGAAATTATCTAGTTTGGTTTATTAATAAATATATTGTTGGTCACAAATATTAATTTTATTAATAATGACTTATTGATTGATTAAATATTTTCAAACTTGATATTATAATCTAATCTTATTAATAATAATATTAAATTGTTCATATATATTTTTTCACTAATTTTTCAAAAATGCTGATTTTTGAAAGTAATTTGTTTTAATATAAATTAAAGCACATAGATAAATTAATTTGTTATTTATAAGACGGATAAATAAATTTAATAAATTAGACTTTTCAGCATACTAATTCAACCATTTTAATTATTTAAGCAACCATGAACAAATAATAATATTTTAAATTTACTGCTGTTTTCAAACACAAATTTTATATTTTAATTAACAAAATTACATTTAAATTTACAAATTTGTTTTTTAAAAGTAAACAATTTAATTTTATTAATAGTATTAAAATAATCAATGTTAATTTTTAAAAAATAATTAATTAAATAATATTTTAATTTAAAATAAAAAAGTATACAAGGCCATAAATATTAAGATATAAAGTTTCTATAACATTTAAAGCAATTTTTAAAAAGGTACACTTTAATATATTAGTATCTTTGAAATAATAAACTTTAAATATAATTAGCTAATTAAACTGTTTATAAAAATTTTTAAAAAATATTTAGCAATATTATAATGACTACTTTAATAATGTAGTCAAATATAATTTTAATAACCAAATTCAATATGAAAAATATTTCAAATAAATTATTGAACATTTTTGTTTTTATTTTAAGACACAAAGAAATTATTTAATAGCAAACAAATGAATATATTTAATATAAGTTATGAAATAAAAATAATAAAACCAAGTCTAGCAATAATAACTAAAAAATATTTAAAAAATTTTTAAGATTGCTATTTTTAGACATATTTTTGCTTATACAGTATTAAAACTTTTATATTAAAAATAAATTTTTTATATAAAGAAAAAATATTTAATTAAAAACTACATAATGCTCTGTATATGACAAAATGGTCTTTGTAGAACAAATGATATGCTAATTAAAAACACAAAATTTGCATGACAATACAACAAGTTTTTTTTATATAAATTCAAACAAAGACTTTAAATAACAAAACAATTCAAAAGATTCTGCAATTAGAGAAATTATTAATTATTTGCAAATATTTTTTAGTAAACTAATTAACAAACTTTAATTATAAAAATAATATTATAAACTTAGCGAGGTTATTTAACTATATTATTTTTGTAAACATGATATGAAATTCCTGGGAGTAATTAATTCTTAAATTAAAAAATTATAATTTCTATTGCTTTGAAAAGCCGACTAAAATTGCTTTTTGTTTTTATTTTTATGATTTATTTTTTATGCTGCTTTTGCTTTAAATTACATATTAAAGACAAATATTTTTTTCCAAATTTTTTTATTGACTTTGAATTTAGAAATAAATATAAAATTTATGATTCGATAAATTATTCTATTTTATTGACAAGGAATGTAACGATAAGTCTTACCATATCATCTTAAAATTTTTTGAATCAAACGTTTTCAAAATATTAATATAAATAATATGCATAAAGATATTTAGGCAGAAAGTGATAAATAAATATTTTATTAAGATTTTACTTAGCTCTACTTTACTGCAATACAATTCTAATTAGCAGGTATAATATATTTGTTAAATACAGTTACACTAATTATAAATGTATTGAAATAAAGTGCTATTTTAAGGCTTTTCTTAAATACTTTTACAATTAACTTATTTTGTAAAAATATGGTAAACTTGTATAACAAATGTAAATTAATATCTTTAATAAAATAGTTGTCAGTTGCTTTATAGCCAAAAATTTGTATACATATTATTTATATTTTAAGCATTTTAATCCTAAATAGTGAGTGGAGTTTACTGGTACATTTCTTGTGAGTTTATAAAAAATGTTGATATATTGTTTAAATATTCATTTTGTAGCTTATCAAAATATAATAAATATAAATTGTAATTTATTTTCAAAGATAAACAAGCACAGAAAAAATACAACTAATAATATTTCTTTATACAGTATATATAAATATTTAAGTACTTTATATATATTTTAAAATAGAAATGTAACAACTAAAATATTTTAGTAAAAAAATATATTTAAGCTTAAATAATAATCATTTGAATATAATTATATTGTTAAAAATAAATTACTTCTAAATTGTAAAATTTAAATTAATTAGAAATTCAAAAAATTTGCCAATTTAGAAAAAAGGGAAATTAAAGGTGAGTTTTTAAAAAAAATTAGACAAAAATCTGTAAAAGTATATAATAATCATGCAGTATTAACCGATTTAAACAGGATTTAAACTAAATTTAGTTAATATAACTGAATTTAAAATAGATTTATTACCAATTTAGACAAAATGTTATGATTTTGGTCATAAAATACAAACAATTTACCGGCTTGCAAATGATCAAGCATTTTTTGTGGATTAAATTTTAAAGCGGAATGATAAATGCCAATTTTTAAAATTAAAGACATTTTTAGCTAATCTTTTTTTTCACATTTTTCAAAAATTAATCTTTTCTGTTTTAACAATAAAATTTACTTTATTAAGTAAAAAAACAATTAAATTAATATTTTTTAAAATAAATTAAAAAATTATAATTAAACAAATACTTTAGCATTTTAAAAACATTTTAATATAATAATAAATTAAAAAAATTTATATAAATTATAAAAAGTAAGAATTTTAAAAATTAATCTATGATTATATATAATTCATAAGTTATGAATCATAAGCTCCAACATAAAATTAATGTTGCAATCATAATTTTTTGTGTGCAATAAATGTTTAATTTTTTATATTTTCTATTTTTAGAACAACTTTATATAAAAATCTTTATATTTTGACGCTTTTGCAAAATAAAAGTTTTAAAAATATAATATTAGTTTGATATTGAAAAGCAATGTATATATAAATTAGAAGAAAACATTCTTGTTTATTCATGTCTTACATTATGTATAAAACAAAAGTAACACAATTTGACATTTTAAGGCTTTGCAAAAACAGTCCATAAATAGCTTGGCAAAATAAAAGTGTCTGCGAGTAGGTGGAGTAATTTGAACTTTATTAATGAACGTTATATTTTAACTTGTATAGAATTTATTTTTTGTGTATCAAACTGTTATGATCAGAGTTGGACACATCTCACAGTTCAAAAGAGTTAATTAATATTTTAACTGTTTATTAAAAATGCAAAAACAATATATCTGCATTGCCTGCCAGCAGACCATGCAGATATATTGTTTTTGTATGCTTAACAATTGATTTAAAAGTTAACAATCATTTTGATTTCTCATCTTGCGCTCATCGCTGATTATATTATATATTATTAATACAGAATAATAGAGTAAAAATTATTTCACTTACAGATATATCGATTTATATTCAACTAAAAAGCTTAATCATAAAAAATTAGTTTTAAAAATTATTTTTATTGTTTTCTTTTCTTACAAAAACAAAAGTTTATTTTGGATCAAATACAAACTAGTGAATCTATTAATCTAAATTAACTGGGTATTTTATATTCATACATAGTAGATTATCTAAATGTTTAATTAACGCCTTATCCACTCCATTAATCGTAATTACTTTCAGTAGTCTATAAAACGTAACAATAATTGTTAGCTTCACTAAAGTGACGATAAATTGTTTTATTATTTGATTTAGTAACAAAATAATAATAAATTTAACTACAATTTGTATATTTTAAACAAATAAAAATTTATGTTTAAATATAAATAGCGGGCAATAAATATGGAATAAATTGAGAAGTTTTTACGGTAGATAAATTGTTTGGTAAAAGCAAACAAATTATATAATAAAAATTCTTATTTTGTATACAAACGCATATTTAATAAAAAAAAACATTAAATATATTTTCTGTTGATTAGAAATAAATGAACATGCAAGTGATACTTGAATACAGTATTGTTTGTCAGTTTAATTATTTTTTAGTTTGCAAATTTAATATTAATTAAACACACTAGATAAATATTAATACATTTATATTAAAATAATAATGTGCTTATTTTACATGGTTATTTTAAATATCAAATACATACATGCATATTATTGATTTAGTGCCTAAAGTAACTTAGCAAAATATAATTAAATAAAAATAAAATTAAAGTGCTCACATATATATTTTTAGCAAGCATGCTTTTTAGTAATATAGTTGCAACTTAGTTTTATTCAACCGCAGGCGTTATATTATTTTTTGACTAGATCAAATATGATATCTAATTTTTACATTAAAGTTTTAAAATAGAATCAATATATTAAAAACATAATTAAATGCTAATTCATTTTTTAATGTAATAAATTTTTTTGTTACAACTTTAAATTAAATTTAAATTTAAATATTTGCAGTCGCTGTTGATCTAAATTGAAATTTAATTGAAATTTTTTAGTTTAAATTTGTTTTAAAGCAAAATTGACATTTTAAAATTAAATTAAATTTTATTTTATTTTTAGAAAAAAAAACATTTTATTTTATAAACTGAATATTTCATAAGAATTTCAATTTTATTCAACTTTATAGACAATCCAATTATTAAATAGTTTAAGAAAATAATGACATTTCTTATGTAACAAAAATATTTTTTGACACATTTGACAGATTTGTAATAAATTTTTCAAAAAACTATTTAATATTTCATTTATTCAATCATTGAAAAGGTCGTCAAAATTCTGGTAATAATAGTACTTCTATTCGCGATATGTTGGCTACCAATACATGTCTTCAGTTTATTGGTTTGGTTTTACCCCCAAATACTCAAAGTTCAGACAAAACTCGGATACCGAACATTTATTTGGACGTACTTTATCTGCCACTTCATGTCTATGGGTTTGTTTCTATTAATACAATTTGTGTTTGTCTTTAATTAAACAAATTCTCATAAATATTATTATATCTGAAATATAATACTCGACTATAGGCCACAGTTTTGTTAATCCAATCGTATATTGTTTCATGAGTTCAAATTTTCGCGTAAGTAAATCCAATTATTTAATATATAAATATCAGGGGTAGCCAAGACCAGTCAGGGGGTAATGGTAGGGGTAAAATAGGACATATTTCCAAAACCTTAGAGGAAAGTATAAAGAGGATAAAATAGTAAACATTGTCATTTTTTCAATTTAAACTTGCTATATCTGTTTGATTACTCATAGAGATGATACAGTTTATTAATTAAAATATCAGCAAGATATACTATAAAATAATGTTAAAATTTTAATTAAAAGTTAGATACATTCTTTTGTGTTATTTTAATAAAAATAATTTATGAGATAATTAATTAAAATATTTATTTAATATTTATTTCTAATATATTTAGTAGAACTAGCTTGCACATTTTTAGGGCTAAGCCATTATTTCCTAGAATTTTGGTTTAAATATTTTAATGAATATATTAACATATATTAAAAAACAAAAATATATTGTAATTTAATGCAAACCGAAAACCATTTGAATGTTATTATGTTATTGTATTTAAATGAGATAAAAACAAATCTAACTTTGTTTGGATTCAAATCAAAATTTAGGTAAACATGTGTTCAGTTCTAAACAAATATTTTTCGCATTTGAAATGTCGTCGAAACGAGTATTTGTACGAAGAGAGCGAATCTCACTCTCGAAGCCAATTCGTGACTCTCTATAGCTTGAAGTCGAAGCGAAAGAACGCTAAGAATGACAAGTCGTCGGTCGACAAGACTGATGTCTGAATGGTTTGATTGGAGACCCGGAGCCAAATATTAATATTATATCAATTTTTTGTATTTGACGTTATTTTGATTTGTTGTGATTCTGACTATTTGTAAAATATGTTATATTTATTATTTTTATTCAATTAATGTTGTATTTAATTAAATTAATTAAGAATTTACTTTTGATATAAAAATTTAAAAGTTTTACAATGAAAGTTTGGCTCATCCAAGTTAACTTTTGACATTTTTTGCTTTAAACAACAAATTAAGATAATTATTTAAAATTGAGAAAGCTGCTTTTATCAATGTTAGTCTAAAATAATTTTATAAGTCGTTGAATTTTGGATTGACCAAGATTTATGTCTTGGCCACTGTTGCCAGAGCTTATTATTATAACTATTACGTCAATATTTCAAACAAAATTTAAAGATTAATAACTATTTTAAATTAACAATGGTAAAAGAAGTTTTAATTTTAAATAATTATTTTTAAATAACTAAAAATCTTAGCAAAGTCTGTAAATTTGCCAGGAGTGATTTTTAAACTTGATTTTATAATTAATGCTAAAAAATTTGCTAAATATAACTTGAATTAACCAATCTTTCATAATTAGTATTGAAATGTACTTGCTCTTTTGATATATGTTGTCTAAATAAAAATCAAAGTTATGTTTAATTTAAATAATAAAATTAATATAATGTTCAAAATAATCTTAATATACAGTAAAATTATTTTTCTAAACAAACTGTTGAATAAGTTTATTGTTTTGTTATATCATTTTTTGGCTCAAATCCCAGGAAGTGTTTGCCTAATTTGAAGTGTCCGGAGAAATTTTGGCTATACTTTCTTGGCTAATTTTTTTGTTAAATAATAAGTTAAAATTAAACTACTTTATTTTAAACAATTAATTTATAAATTTGTAAATGTTAATTTAAACTAAAATAAAGTTAATAAAAATTGTTATTTAAGTGAAAGTTCAAAGAAATAAAATAAATATAAAAAACAAAAAATTTTGCAATTATTATAAATAAAATTATTTTCAATATATTATAATTAACAAAAAACTTACAATTCCACTTACTAGTTAGTTAATATTTTTTCAAAATTTACAATATAAATTTTAGAACATTGTTGTTCAAGTTTAAGCAAAACTTTATTAAACTTTGGCTCAAATTACGCCATCTGTTGTTTAACAAACAAACTATATAATAGATTTTTGTATCTTATTGATTTATACAGACAAACTTGTTTATTGTTTACTATTGGTTTAAAATATAACTTGTTTAAAATAATAATTTATTAATCTCAACAAATTAATATCTAAACTTGATAAATTAGGCAAAATAAAAAGCAAAACAAAACAAAAATTAATTTTATAATTATTAAAGAAACTAAAAATAAATTATTTATTTAATAAGTAAATAAGATTATTTTAACACCAAAATTTTGTTTTATAAAATTTTTATTATTTATTTAATTTAAAATTTAAAAGAGTTTAAAATTAACCAATAGTAATTAAAATTAAAAAAAGTAATATGATGTTTTTTTAACTTAACTTGGTTTGCTGTTATACTCTAGAGCTGGCGTTAGTTTAATATTAATCCAAAGAATCAAATCCAGTTTCAAGAATCTTGCCAAATTAAGCTTAATTGTTTATAATTAGATTTATCAAAGTATTCTGCACAAAGTAAATTTTAAATTTTTTTTAATCGAAATAGTTTTCGAGTTTTAGATTTTTGCAAATTTGATTTCAATAGAAAAAGATAGAAAACTATAAATATTTGGAATTAAATTTAGACCATCAAGATATTTAGTTGAAAATAATTTAGTCAAAATTAAATGTTTATTTTAAAAATAGGTGTGGTTTTATCTTGGACACTATTTAAAAATCTTAAACTTTTACACAATTAATATATACACAGATTGATATAAATAGTTTGAATAAATACTAACTATAAGTAACGGTTTATCGTTCACGGCTTCAGCACGCCTAAGGCTAACTACATTGATTTTATCCGCAATTGGGGGTTTTAGAAGACTTTTTGTTTGTAATGTTTATACATAGTATATACAGTCAAATTCAGTTCATTTAAGAGTTTTGTCAAAACTATTAAGAGTGGGCAGTCCTTAAGCACCTGAGTCTTCAAAACTATTAAGAGTTTTGTTAATTCATTTAAGGATTAACTTTTGATATCTGTGTTGACCAACACTTATACACTCTTTTAATGTGCATTGAATGAGTGCTAATATAAATTTTGTAAATTTATTAATATATATTATTTAAAAATAATTTGAGTATATTTAAACGTGATTTAATAACTAGTTTAAAATTGGATTTAACTTATATTTAGTATTAAATTTAACAAAAAAAAAACAGATAAATAAATATATTTATTAACAGCAAGTGAAAATTCTAATTCTTTATCCATTTTCAAAATATATAATATAGAAAATGCATTTTATTTAATATAAAATTTACTATTTCAATTTATTTTGTTTCAAAATTATATTATTAGTTATTTTAAATAATTTTTACAATGCTATTCATTTATGAAAGCTAAAATTATATTTTTCTCAATATTATGTTTACAGCCAAAAAACCCCTGACGCTCTTAATTGCGGCTAAAACTAATATATTTAGTTTTTAATTGCTATAAAAATTTTAAAAACAATAATCAAGTTTTTTAAAACCGTAAACTATAAACCTAAAATTATGGTAAGTTTAATACATTTCGTAACCAATACCCAATAAGATATTGGCCCGAAAGCATTGATTCTATGTTTCTGTTGGCCTAACCAGAGTTGAAATTAATAATTGTGTCAAAACTTTTTTCTCTTACTATAAATGTTTTTTCCCGTTCACGGCTTTACTATATTTGAAACAAATAAACTATTACAGACTAACCAGGATATTATTTATTTTATTTGCAAATGGGGTTGTAGTAAAACAAAGGACTTTTATTGGTATTTTTCCGGCGGGATTAATTTATCTAGTATTATAGATCTCACCAAAAGACACCCTTTTGCCGTTGGAACCATATTTAAAAAAAATTTAGTTTTCGAGTTATTTAATATCAAAGTTTTGACTTCAATGGGAATTTGGCAAAAATTCCAATTTTTAAAAATTAATTTAACCTCCGTCCCCCATTTATTTTTGCGTGAAATTTTTTTTGGACAATCTACTAAAAATAAGGAAGTTTTTAAACTAGGTTTCCACAAGAGTTCACAAAAGTTTTTGTATTTTTTAAATATAATTTTTATATTGCAACAACATTTGGACTAACAAAAACTCTCCCTATCATGAGGGAGAGAACCATTCGTTGATATAAAATTTTTTTTCACATATATACACTATTTACACATTATTTACACAATTGACTGTTATTTTGAGTCAGAATCACTTTCTACTTTAGAATCACTGTTTAAATACTTATTACCGCAATACCCCACATATAGCGGAATGCCGGTATAAGCGAGGATGACCATTTTTGCTAAAAAGCCATTAAGGTCCCTACCGGCATGCCGGTATAAAGTGAGGAAATTTTTTGATGTAAAATTTTAATTTAATTAGTATGTTTAATAAATTGCAATAATTAGATACAAAGTTAATAGCTGAATTAATTTTTATTTAAATTACCATTTGTTTTTGTCTAATTTTA